>VZTB01010982.1:51480-103889 GCA_013397245.1 Thryothorus ludovicianus
CACCAGAAAAAAGCTCAAAAAACAGAACAAATGGCACAACAGAAACGTACAGCTCAGAAAATTACCTGGTTGTATTTCAACTCCAATGTAGACACCACCCCCAGCAGCTGGGATTAGCTCCTAATCTGAATTTATAAACCCTAAACAACAGCTGGGATATTTTTCAAGAGTCACAGCTCATATCTTCATATCAGCTCTGCTCTCACAAATTAAAAATAAAAAAAAAAAAAAGAAAAAAGAAACAAATCAAAAAGAGGTTCCAGATTTATAAAAGTTATTCTTATGTCTCAGTTGGCCTGAAACAATCAACCTAAGCATAAAACTATCAGCCTGGAGGGAGCTGAAGCCTGGCTTTAATGCACCTGTCCCCTAAACTGGATATTATGTCAAGTGTAAGAGCTTGGTCTGGACTTCAGGATGGGAATTTTGCACAGCTGGAACCCCTAAAAGGCTTCCAAAGCTTGAGGGCTGCCTTTGCTTCTGTGGCACTGAGGATTATCAGAGTGCTCTTGTCTGGGAAACTTTTAATTGCATTTTGTCAAGACACTGAAATGTGTTAATACAGATTTCAAGTTATTACAGAATGTTGGCATTAATTGCTCCAGAAAATTAGAGAGTCATCTTTTAATTTCATTCCTTTCTCCTTTCCATTTGGGATGTATTCTGGTGAGCCTTCCCTCTTTTTTTTAGTAAATACCTTACATATAAGTTTCTCCTCAGTTTAGGAACTTCTATCATTACCCTGCAGTTCATTCCCCCAAAGTGTTTCTCCTCCTTGAAACTCTTCCTTTCCCCACCAGCTCATTCTGGCCTTACCTCAGATTTTGTTCTCCCTCTTCTCTGTTTTTCCCAAATAATCTTTTCCCATTTCTTTTCAACTCATCTACCAGCACTCCTTTCTCCCCTGTACTCCTGCATTTTCTTCCAGAGCACTGAATTTCCTCCTCCACACGTATTTACTCACAGTTCTGCTCCCAAAAACCCTCTCTGCCTCTTCCTGACCCTGCCACAACTGTCAAACAAATTATATCATATTCCCTAAATGGGATATGGATCTCTGGGGGTATAAATCTCTGAGCAGAGTTGTTCAGTTGCCCTCAGGAGCTGCTCATTACTGAGGTGGGGAAAAGAGGAATGGCTGCTCCTCCCCATCCCTTTCCACTCACCCACGGGAGAATTGGTGAAGCCAAAGGGATTGGTAATTTTTCTTTCCAAAGGAGAAGGACAGCCAGCCTAAATAATGGGACTAAGGAACCCCAGGGCAGAGACCTCTCTTTGTTTTCTCTGGTCGTAGACCAAGGGCAGCCCAAAAATGACATTAGGACCTGCGCCAGCTGAATATCCTGAAGGAAGGCCGAAATCCCTGTGGAATGGTTGCCCCATCAACACCAGTCTAGGACCACACTGCAAACACACAAAACACAAAACACCACAAAAGGGGCTCAGACCAAAGTCTTCCAACTAGAATTACAGCAGAGATCCACCTCAAAAACATGGAAATCTAGGATGAGATCTGCTTCATCCAACTCTTTGAACGCCATCTAATCAATGGAGGGAGCAGGACCTTTCCAGCTTTTCCAAGGAATATACCTTCCATCAGGGAGGTGAAATTAGTCACATATTTCCATTGTTCATCTGAGAGAGGTGACCAACACAGCTCTTTTTGGAGAAGATGGAGCCTTTCCATGACTGCCACTGCCTTCCCTGTCCCACTATCCCAGCACAGCAAGCACTCCTTCCTTCCAATTAATTTTCAAGAAATTGGTTTTCCAAGGTGGTAAAACATACTTTAGAAAGCATTAAAAGAACTTTATCCATTGTTTTTACACAATAAACCTTCAGGCAATGACAGTGAGGACCCTCTGAACTGGATTTAAACTGCTGAGAACCCTCCAAGAACTTGGAGGGAGAGGCAGCCCTGCCTGGCCATGTTTTAACTGAGTCCTTAAAAAACACCGTGTTCAGAGTCGGAGCAATGTGGTTTTATGGAATCTGAATTGACACATTACGTAGAAATCTGATTTAGCAGCAGTCATAACTGCTCCAGGAAAGTGGTTTCTCTGCTGCAATAAACCAGGTTTATTGAATAGTTGTCTGGTAATCAGCCTGCAGTATGATTATTATTATTTACTATCACCTGCTTTCACCCTTCGTTTAGTAATGGCTGAGGTTGTTCATCATTCCCCAATGAATTAAATTGCCAAAAGACTTTCATCTGTCTTTCACAGGGAAATTATTTCCCAAAATATTTTGAGAAGCATTGCTCTTTCATGTGCACACGCATTTATTTATATACATATGGGCAGGCACACAGGGGCTTTATGTTTTATTTCAGAAGACATCACAGCAAGATAAAGGCTTGGCTGCTAAGTCTGCTGTGGTTTAGCTGTTCTAGTCAGTTCTTCTCTGTTAATTCTAGTGCCTACAGTTGTTTCTTTCATAATTCACCACGTGAGTGCCTGCTGGATGCAATTTTAATACCTGATTGCTCTTGGCTTCCAGTGAAGGAACGTCCTTCATCAGGGACAACAAGATGGGCTTGGTGAGAATTTATGGAGCAATGGCTGGATGTGACTACTGGGTAGAAATCACTTTTATTATGTGCATAAAATGGTGTTTGGATTAAAGGACAACTGCATTTCTCAAGATGACAACCAATCCAACACCTTAGATAAGAGTAGAAAGCCTGCAGTTTGGGGCTTGATTTTAGTGACTTTTATGGAGATTTTCACTTTGACTGACCTAAGAATTTAAGGGGTAACTTCAACACAATAGGTATTCAGTTTTCATGTCTCATTAAAAAGGCAGAGTTGACAAAAATATTTTCTGTAAAATAAACATTGAAACCTATTTGGGTGCTCTAGCTAAGACTCAAAAATAACCCAGAGTCACAGGAGTTTTCTTGATGACTTTCCTTCTGTCACATTTCTAATCAAGGTAGTCCCAAAGGTGTCATTATTACAGCTGTTAATAAAGATAACTGATACTTTCTTTCAAAATGGGTGCTTGTGGTAATTAAAATGCCTTGCTGCTGCCCTAAAGGTATGGTTTGATTCATCAGAACCTGGTGGATGCATCCTAAAATAACTCCTTTAACTATTACAATTCTTGTGCGTGTTGCTGTGTGAACAAAGCACAGGCATTTTCCTGTGATTCTTTTATAATAATATTGTGAAGAATAGAGAGGAATATGAGGGGAACAGAGAGGAAAATAACAATGTGGACTCACCACAAAAGAACTTTCACAGAGAGAAGGAATTTGGGGAAATTTTAAGGAAAAACACAAACTCATCAGCAATGAGAGAGAAAAAAGAGATGACCTGGCGGCTTAAAATGTTGTTACCAGCCCCCTCCCACACCTCTCAAATGCCATTTCTACCTTCCAGTTCCTCTGCTGGTAGATCCAGTTTACTAAACCCTCCCCATCAGAGGGTTTTTTTGCTCTCCCTGCCACGTCCATGAAGAATTCTTCTGACTGTCACATCCCAAAGAAAACTAATTCCAAAACAACCCTCTTTTATTATAGTTTAAAAGGAAAAATTTCATATTCTGTCTCATCATGCAGAGCTGATCACACAGCAGAGCTGACCATATCCTCCTGTAAAGTGAGAGGAGTGTTCAGGTGAGAGAATAAACCTGACCTGGACAGGCAGCTCTAGATATTTCAGGGAGTAATCTCATTTTTCATGTCTTATCAATCATACAAGAGGAACAGTTAATCTCCAAAACTGTTCAGCTGCCATGATGGCAGGATTTGATCATCTGTGGGTGCTGGATCTTCTTTCTTCTTTTTTTATTGCCAGTTTTGGTTGAGCAGCCATTCACCACATCATGAATAACTTCCTTTTGCTAAAGCACCCAGCTGTTCACAAGGAATTGTGTCAGGTGGAGCCTGACTTGGGGCAAATTTGAAGTGTAAACTGGACCTAAACATTTACTGAAGACAAGAACAACAAACTGGAGATGCATTCTGAGAACATCACAGCTCCTGCAGCTGTTTCATAGTCCTGCCAATGAGTGCTTTTCTTTCCCACACAGATGTTTCTCATCCTTCTCTAAAGGACATCTCTGAAATCTCTGAAGGACTTCACAAAAGGAAACAAAAATTTATAAAGAAAAAATTTTGTCTGCCTGCTCAAAATGTCCACCTGAAACTCAAAGTCTGTGCTTAGGAAAAAACGGGGAGCAGAGGGAAGCAGAACAATGTACCATATTTGTTGTTGAGTTGTCAAAGATGCAGTTAAATACGATTCAAATATTTCTGGAAATTCCGCAGTGTCCATCTACACCCCTCAAACCTCTCCTACAGTGTCAGCAGTGCTAAGATTTCACTTGAGAGCTGTGTGTGTATCAGAAATGCTGAATCCTCCCTCCACAATTGTGCATGAAATGTGTTTTAGGACAGGCAGAGAGGTTGTGATCAGGCTAAGAGGGATCTGACAGTGTTTTTTGGTTTATGGGCTTCCTCATCTTCTCATTGTTGCTGTTTGCGAATTGTTCCAAAGAAATCAATTAAATTAGTCCAGTGTAAAAAGGAGAGAACAAAATTATGCCAGCTGCTCTTTGCCTTATGTTTTTCTGCTATTAGACCTGAGGTTTTTGAACCCAAAAATTCCTACCATAATTTTTCAGTTGAGGTCTTGGAACAGATTTTGTGCTGATTTTATTTAGACACAGTCAAGAAAACATTTCTTGACTGCTTTTTCCCAGCTCTCATTAAAAAAAACCACATCACATCACAATTTCTTTTACCCAGATTTTTATAACAAATCCTATTTAGTGCAGTAAAATTCTTCATCATAGATAGTCAGGCACCTTCTGCTCCTGGACTACTATTCTTTCCCTCTTAGACTTTATTTCCAGGAATTTAGATATCATTCAACTGTTATTTCCTTACCTAAATACTGTTATTTCTGTTTATTTGAGACTTCAGTTGAATATTGATATTATTGTACCTTTTCCTCCTTTCTCCAGTAAATAACCCCTCAAATGTTGAGTGCTTTAGACTCGATTTCCTTGAAAACTTGAAAATTCCCAAGAGGCCATTTGAAAGGATTTCTGTTCCTCCTATAGAAATTGACTTTTCTCCCTTTGGCAGACATTTTGCTTTGGAAATCCAAATAAGAACATGGAAAATAGAAACGTGGTGGGGACGTGTATAAAATTGGATTTTCCTTCCTTGCTGATTCTCCATCAACACAAAGTTGTTCTTGTGATGGAATCCAACCAGGAAGCTGAAACTGGACAAGAAATCAGAGATGCAAAAGTTCAGGTGAACTTCTGATGGATTTGCCATTCAAGATGGAAAATAATCAAGTCTGTAACTGCAAGGATCCATTGATTTAAAGTTAAAAGAAACTAGATTGAAGAGGACATTGAAGAACAATTTGTGTTTTGTTTTCTTCTTAGTGGTAAATGTACAAAATTAAGTCAGTCAGATAAAAAGTCTATTTCTATATAAAATGGCTGAGGTACCTTTCTATTCATCAGCATTCATTTGAATACATAAAAAATTGCATGACAGCAACTAAACAAATTTTCTTGTCCCTTTAGCAACTTCAAAAAATACCAAACTGTATCTCATCAGTATTTTTGAAAATGAAACATCATTAGAAATATCAAAAGCAAACAGACTTTAAAAAACAAAGAACTCCAGGGATGCATGTGTACATTGCTCCTGTGGGAATATCAGCTGTTAAATTCTGATTTAATTCCCCTAAGATTAATTTATTCAATAAGTGTACCAAAGGTTTTAATAAAGCAGGAGTTCTGTGAAGCAAATTTCTTTTAATTCTTCTTTTACAGCTCTATTTGTTGTTAAGCAGCTCTCAGCTTTTCAAAACTTTTATAAGCTGTATCCAGTCTACCTCTCCTCAATCTGAGGAGTCTGCAGTAATCCTGCCTCTTTTTTTATTCTCTGATTTATGGTGGTGGAGCTTTACTGAGCATATAACACAAGGAAAAGGTATCTGCATCTTAAAATTACAGTGCACCAGGCAGTAATAACCCAGCAAACGTGAATTTTCCCCCCTGCTTATTTGACAGTGGGGCCAGTTTTAATTCTCTGGCTTTGTGATGAAGTAGGAACTCTGTAGGTTTCATCAAAATAACAAGGATTTTGGGAATGCATTCCTGCAGAAAAAATTGGGTTATCTCACCTTATCTGGCAAGTGGGGAAGAGAATCAAAGTGTGAAAATACCACAAAATAGAGACACTTTTTCAGTCTTGCATCAGCTTTGACTAAAATACTAAATTCATCCTTGTATGTATTCCTTATCATTCCACATGAAGATACTTCTTGAAGTTTTTAATTAGCTAAAACATCTAAAACCAACAGTATTTTACCTTTTTCATTTATTAATGAAACTATTTTCAGTTTAACCTTTATTTTTCCTCTGGCATACTTGCTCATATGAAGTGATTGATTCTTATTCTGTAGGATATACTTCTGTATTTGTAGGTTTCTAGAATATGGTGATCTTTCTTTGATCTTTTTTTTTTTCCTTTTGATCTTTTTTTTCCCCACCAGTAAAAAACTGTTCCTCTCTACTCATTTTTTTCACCATATAAGACTTCAAAAAAAAATCCTTTCTGTTTTGTTTTCATTACATATCTTTATTTCTTGCCTGCTTTATCTTTTGTTTTCACAACAGATCTTCATAAAGTTACTTTGGTAATGTTTTTGGGGTTTTTTCTTTACTTTTGTAGTAACACAAATGACCAAACTACAGTATTTGAGGTTACTCTAATATTTGCTTTCTTTACACTACATCAGAAATGCTTCTTATACTTATTCATTTAATCACAGAGGGATTTGGATTGGAAACAACCTCAAAGAGGATCTCATTCCACCCCTTTCCATGGCAAGGACACCTTCCCCTGTCCCAGGCTGCTCCAAGCCCCAATGTCCAGCCTGGCCTTGGACCCTTCCAGGGATCCAGAGCCCTCCACAACTTCTTTGTAAATAATCTAATCGCTTGAAACTCTCTATTAAATCTGCAAAAATAATAATTTTTTTTCCCCACATTTTGATGTAGAATTCCACCAGTTTGGCTTCTTTTTTTCCTCCTAATGCCAGTTAGTCTCAAGGTGATAATTTTCAAAACTGTTTTCACAGTATTCAGTTGTAGTATTTAGTACTGGTATTTAATTTATATTTAAATACTATCCTCATAGTGTTTAAGTATTTCAAATAGATTTCAAAATCATAATTTCAAATAGTATTCTCACAATATTTAAAGGGAAAAGAGATGAGGAACAGGGGTCTCCAGTCCAACCTCATGCTCAAAACAAGGCCAGCTCTGAGACACATTGATCCAGCTGGGACTTGAAAACCACCAAGGATGGAGATGGGACAGGAGAAATCCATGAGGGATGGAGACAGGACAAGGAGAAATCCACCAGGGATGGAGACAGGACAAGGAGAAATCCAATAGGGATGGAGATGTGACAGGAGAAATCCAGTAGGGATGGAGGCAGGACAAGGAGAAAAACAACAAAAGTGGAGACAGAACAAAGAGAAATCCACCAAGGATGGAGACAGGACAAGGAGAAATCCAATAGGGATGGAGATGGGACAGGATAAATCCAATAGGGATGGAGACAGGACAAAGAGAAATCCACAGGGATTGGGACAGGACCAAGAGAAATCCACCAAGGATGGAGACAGGACCAGAAATCCACCAAGGATGGAGACAGGACAAGGAGAAATCCACAAGGGTTGGGACAGGACAAGGAGAAATCCACCAGGGATGGAGACAGGACAAGGAGAAATCCACCAGGGATGGAGACAGGACAAGGAGAAATCCAATAGGGATGGAGATGTGACAGGAGAAATCCAGTAGGGATGGAGGCAGGACAAGGAGAAAAACAACAAAAGTGGAGACAGAACAAAGAGAAATCCACCAAGGATGGAGACAGGACAAAGAGAAATCCACCAGGGATGGAGACAGGACAAAGAGAAATCCACCAGGGATGGAGACAGGACAAAGAGAAATCCACCAAGGATGGAGACAAAACAAGGAGAAATCCATCAAGGATGGAGACAGGAACAGAAATCCACCAAGGATGGAGACAAGACAAGGAGAAATCCACCAAGAGTGGAGACAGGACAAAGAGAAATCCAATAGGGATGGAGACAGGACAAGGAGAAATCCACCAAGGATGGAGACTGGATAAACTCTCTGGATAATCCACAGCAATATCCAGATTTTTCATGAGGAAACTATTCCTTCACACCCAAGCTCATTTCTTGGTTTTGCTCATCCTCCTGCCCTAGGGGGACCTGCTGTAGGACCTGCAGTGCCAGGACACGCTGTGGGCTCGTGTCCAGATCATTGTCCCAACCCTCAGGGCTTTTCCCACTGCCCAGTCAGGCCCTGCCAAGGGTTTGGCTCATCCCAGGGCCTGGGTTGGTGTGGGTGGAAATCAGGAAGCTCCCACATGTCAGAGGCAGCAGAACTGTGCAGCAGCTGCACCTGCAAATGAGGCACAAATCTGAAACCTGCCCTTCACACACACACACACACACACACACACACACTCTATTATTTATTAGAGGTTTCAATTTATTATTGATTATTTATTATTGATTTCAATAAAATTTATTTTTAAAAATATTAAATTCCAGTCAGCAGCGCTCCGATTTCTCAGTCTGCCGCCTCCACCCTTAAGGAAAAAGATGAGGCAGAAGAGATCCCAGAACGTGGCATTTTTAGGATTTGCCACCGGGCTCCAGCCCCACGCTGAGGCAGAGTGAAGCTGGCTAATCTTGGTGTTTTCCAGCCTGGAACAGCTCTGTTATCAGCCTCATGCAGGCTCTGACCCCCAAAGGCTGCCTTTTGTGCAGCAGCCCAGCAGCATCTGGGGCCGCCAGCAAGGACAATGGATTGACCTGCTCAGCCTTTGCAAATTGAGGCTGCCTGGGAAAACACACAAAAAAAAAAGAAAAAAACCAACAAAAAAAAAGAAAATAAAGAAAAAAAAGAACCAGAGAAAAAAACCCCTAGCCTGGGTTTAGCATGTGGAGTTAAAAAAAATAAAATATCAGGAATCTTCTACTGTCACTTGCAAAAGTCACATGCCTGTAATGAATCAGATCTAAAGAGCAAAAGAATAATGTTTCAGGACAATTCAATGGATTGTGTTTAGCTAATTAAGGGTGCTGCAGGTTTAAATCACATGTTTTATTTTCAAATAAATAAAAGGTGAGACAATTAATTGCAGAAACATCGGAGTGAAACTGAGTTACTGCAATGAATATGCAGCAAAATGCAAATATAAGGGAATATCTAAATCAGGATATAAGAAATGGGAAATTAGCTATATTTTTCCAAGGCTATCAGTGAAAAATGGGGAAAAGCAAACAAAAAACATTGATCACGGAAAGATTTACTTCACAGAAGGATATTTTCCTTGCAGAGGTAGTCTGGCTTTCCAGAATATTCTAACTGCTAAAGAGGTTAAAATATTAGTGACACCAGGAAAATTTCAGCAGCACTGAAGTTAAATATTTTCCACTGGGCTATAAAATCTACCCACATTGGGTCTGCAATAAGGTGCCTGTTTGTATTTTTTTAACACAAAAGAACACGTAAGTGATAATTAGATACATACAGAAATCAGATTATACAAAAAGCATAATGTAAGAGCACTAATTTAATTTCTTCCCAGGATGAGTTTCAAAGGCACATATAGACCCCATTTTTCATATTTAATGATACATTGAATTTTGATGACAAACAGGTATTTAAGCCTTATTAAATTAATCAGCAAATAAATACAAATATACCATTCCTATGTAGAGGTGAATTCACCCTTGCACAAGGAAAACCCCAGCAAACTTCAGTGCCCCCTGATCCAGGGCCTCCCAAACTGAAACTTCTGCAGTTTTTAGGCTTTTAAGACTGAAGAATTCAGCTGGAAGGTCTTAGCAGAAAAATACATATTCGGAGGACTATTCTCATCTCTGGCAGCGTCCAAGGCCAGGTTGGACAGGGTTTGGAGCACCCTGGGATCGTAGAAAGTGTCCCTGCCCATGGCAGGGGGTTGGGAAGGGATGATTTTTAAGGTTCCTTCCAACCAAAGCACTCCATGATTTGCAAACATAGGGAGATTATTGACAACAATGCTCAGTAAATGGCAGCAAATACCATTTGCCTTTAAATCATTCATGTCCTTGTATTTAGAAGGGCCTGAAATGGAATTGTAGTTGGGAAAGGAATCTTTCTGGCCTAGTTTCTTTACCACTTTTTCTTACAAATACCACAGGAAAATATCTTGATTAATGGGAGCAAAGTTCTCCCCCAAAAGCAAATATTGATTAATTAGTGCATCACATCTCACAGATTTCAGAGCAATTGAAGGAAACATACCCAACACCACAGCCCAAACCAATCCTTCAGGTAAAAGGTTCTGCTGGCTAGAATTTCTAATTATTCCCAGACTCTTTTGCACCATGGAATTGTTGATTTTGGAAAAAATGGAGAGTCTTGTCCTGCATAAAGTGCAACCAGAGCAGTGACTTTGCATTTGAATCATCCTTTCTAAACCCCATGTGGAGTATGTGAAGTTAACAGACAAAAAATATCTCTATGCAATAACTACATTGTAAAATCAACTTTCAAAGGGCCTCACACTTTCATTTAAGCAGCAGCATATATTGATGATTCCAGAGATATTCAGGGTGTTATTTCTCATTCAAACAAGAGATGGTCCTTGCTGTGGATCTTTAAGTACAGTTCACCATCATAAACACAGGCAAAAACAAAAGGAAGAAAAGGACAGTTCAGGTTTTTATGCTTCATACTGGTAATTACTCAATTCTGTATGCTAGAATTTATAATCATGCATTTATCTTCCTTTCTGGGGCTCACCTGGGTAATTACATTAGAAAGTAGTGACTGTGGTTCCAGAATAAGATGAGGATCAATTTTTGACAGGTCACCAATGGAGACAATTAAAAGCAGCTGCTTGTAGCAGTTGGGATTACACCAGTGTGCTGCTTTAACACAAACTATGCAATCAATCTGGAGCACAAGGAGGATCTTTTGAGGACTGAATTAATGTTTGATTGAATGAACTCAGGCATTTTACCAGCCAGAGTAAGCAAAGTGCTCAGAGCCGTCAGACAAATACTAATTTGAATAACAGCAAGGATGTCAGCACAAGGGCTGAAATAAGGTGCCTTGTTGGAAGCAAATGGTTTTCTTCAGCTCACATCAAGCTCCCCTTTTCTAAATAAAGAAATTCCATGTGGTAAATGGTGGCAGAGAGAAGATGTGGCAGTGCCTCACTGTTCAGAGTGCTCAGACTTTTCCTAGACTGAGAAATCCTCAGATACCCAGGGAGCTTTGGAGTGCCCATCCCTGCAGGTGGCACCTGGAGGTGGCACTCAGTGCTCTGGGCTGGGGACAGGGTGAGGATGGGTCACACCTGGGACTCCACGGGCTGGGAGGGCTTTTCCCACCTCAGGGATTCAGGGATTCTGTGATTTGATTTTAATCCAAGCCAAATCACCTAACATTGATGAAGTATTTCAGCTGTGAGGAAGGACATGGCAGTGCTTTAGGCAGAGTTGAATGTGTGTTGATGTGTCAATCTGTTCTCTTCACCAGGTGTCTTTGGGTTCACTGTAATCTGTGCCCTCTCCTCCAGCAGAGAAAGATACGAGGCAGGAGGCCATTTAGACTCCAAATATCTTGTTTATTCTCCAAACAAAATTAGCTGGTGCTGGCATTTCATACAAGGGCTTCCATTCTATTTGCCAAAAATGATGCAAAATCAAGAATCCATTTTAATTCTTCTGTGCACCTGATGCCTGAAGCATCCAGCAAGAGGCATAAGAGATCCTGAAAAAATGTGTCAAAAATGCCCTTTTTCATAAGTCTTGCTTATCAAAACCTCAATCCTTCTATTCCTGAAGCAAACTATTGAATTTCAACATCAGTAATTCACCAACAATCAGCCTGACTGGAAATCCTGGAGGATGGACTTCTCTGAATGAAGGGATAAATTAATTTTTCTTTCTTATCCCTGCTGGTGTTTGCTTATATTTAAGGTTGATTTCATGAGATCTAGGGAGATTTACGTCCACTGATTCATGCATCACCCTTGCCCTGAGAATAACAGCAAGTGTTTGCAGCCACTGCAACTCAGCAAGAAGTGAATGCAATCAGAAAATGCGTGGGAGGGAGGAGAGAAGCGAGAAAATTCAGCCTCAGTAATATGAAAAGCATGTACAAGGTGCATTATACTCTTGTTAGCAACTGTTAAAACTTAAGCAAGGTGATGATGAACACTACTGGAATTAAAACAGGATTTGTACCTACTGTAGCTCTAAAGGATTTGTCAGCATATGTGTTAATTGTTCAGTATTACTGGAATCAAAACTCATGCAGAATTTCTAGTATTAATTCTTACATATTTATGTTTAAAAAGAAAAAATAACTGGGGCAAAAGGGATTATTTAGTGGCCTGTACTGTAGAGAGAAACAATGAAAATTGTGTGTGATTTATTATACTAAAATGCTACTGCATCCTACAGGGTTAATGGCAACAACTGTCGTGGGGAAAAAAAAAAACCAAAAATTTCACCCAGAAAAGCATTTTTGTGCAATTTTTGTGGGGGATTCATTATTTTTCATGTGCAGTATATGACCACCTGCTCTGAGCAGCAGCAGTTTGCCAGAGCTGTATTCATTTTTAGGTTGGTTTCTTTGCAAAACCCTCCTGTCCAGCCCCAAAAGCAAAAACATCCCTTTAGAAATGTGGAAGGGAAAGATTCCTTTCCACAGGTGCATTATGGAAATCTCCAAGTCACAGCATGTCTTGAAATCCTGCCCTCACCCCCCTGAGCCAGAGCTTGAGGGGTCTCTTCCTGCAGAGCCTCCTCTGTGTTTCGTTTAAATTCCGGTGCCATCATCCAGGCCAGGAATCTCAGCTTTGGGATTCTTTGCCTGTCACCTTCAATCTGTGTTACTATGGGTACTGGAAAGCCTATTACTGTACAAGGGTGGGAGCCACCAGAAAGGAAAAGCACAGAGATTTGCAGCAACAATAAAAAACAAACCCAAAAATAAAGGCAAACAGCAAAAAAAAAAAAAAATTGGCGGTCACCCGTAGGATATAATTTTCTGCAATATCTTTTTTCTTAGGGATGCCAAAAGCATTAATGTTATTAGAGGCAAATGAAGATGGAAGGTGAGATGGCTGTTCCCTGCCCTATAGTGTCACACAGAACATCTATTGCACGCTGCCTCTGCTGTGTTTCTCACCTCTGCAGGAATACTCTGGGAAGTAAATATCATTCACATAAGAACAGCTCTCTGTCAACAAGTCTTTTTTACCACTGAAATAATCAATGAAGGAACAGCAATCTGCCCTGCAGCCTTCTGCACTCTCCAACGTCTACAATAAGATTTCTGCATGTTGGCAGTCAATACAGTTCAATTAATGTTTAATTCATGCTTTCTTCCTGAAGCAAGATGAAAAGACAGAACATTTATCAACAGCAGAACCACAGCAAAAACAAACACTTCTTGTTCCAATATTACCATCTTTTTGAGATGCAAGGCACTGAATCTGAGAACAACCAAAATGTCATCTGCCGTTTGTTTTCCAGGGCTGCATTAAGTTTTGCAGATGATCAAATAAAATATTAGCCTAAAAAATACACGGTGAAGGGAATTCTTCAGTGAATGCAGCAGCCACTCTAAAGCACCTTTATGATTTTCAGTGAAGATATTCTGCAATCTATACACAATCTCATTGTATCAAAGTGCGTGACAGCTAAAAAAGTCAGTCCCACTAAAAATCTTTGATTTTCTGAAAATAAATTCTGTGTTTGTGGTTATCAGGTAGGTTGCTGGCCATCCAAGTGAATGCTGAGTGCTCCTAAGAAGCTGCTAAAGCACTCCCTGCTGAACTGCCATGATCCCTCTCTTGACAGCAAGCATCTGTCTTGCTGAAAATACAATGTTTTATCTCCATGACTCAAATGTCCAGGGCTCTAAAAATAAGAGTTTAAAATCTAATTCATGTCTATGGCCTACCTAATCACCCAGCAGGCCTCAGTAAATGCTTTTTCATTGTTTCCTTTTTTATTGTTTCCTTTTTCAGCTTCCTCTGCTTAACCAGCAGATCCAGCTATTCACAGTTACAAATTACCCTCTTAAACCCAAACATAGATCTGAGTCCATCACCAGGAAAGGCTGGTGAAGACAGAGGGTGAGCCCAACCAGGGCTATCTGATGAAATGAGCATCCTCAGCATTTTGATCTGTTGTGACACTTTAGTGCAAAATATGCCCTGCCCCTTATCTTGAAACTTCTCATATCAAAATGTCTGAGATTTCAAAGAAGCAGAAAAAAAAAATCCTTTGTATTAAGTGCCGGAGCAGTGGGAATGACAGAACAAAGGCAGGTGACATTTTTTACATACTTTTCAGGGTGCCAAAGTATTTTACACAAAGGTCATAATTCTGTACTGAAGACAAGGTCCACAGCACATGCCAAGAGACCAAAATGCCACTGACTATGAAAAGTTTTGCCCAGTTATCACAAGCCTGAGAAGAAAATTGTTTTATATCAGCAGCAGTTCTGTGCTAGGGTAGACAACAATCTGAATCTTTCATACCAGGGTTTGAAAACCATACCAGAGACAACTACAGACCTCAATAAGCACATGTTGCTTTTTTTTTTTTTCTTTTTAGTTATGTACTGAAGAGATATCTAAATTTGACCATGTATGATGAGAATTTAGCAGTTAAAGCTCAGAGTATTGACCTGGATCAACAAGTAATTAAAGTATTAAATGCTAGACATGAAAAAGTGAGAAGGTCTAGAAAAGAAGGCATGGAAAAAAAAGCTGGGAGAGCTGATGTTGTCTAATCTAAACAAGAAAATATTTTGGAAGATAAACCAGCAGTTTCCAAAGTGGAGAGTGGAAGAGAGAGAAGATTTTCTCCATCCACCATAGGTTTGACTGGATTTAGTTTCAGTTCAGGAGAAGAGCTCAGGAGCAAGAAGCACAGGGCAAGCTCAGCATCCCTCAGAAATGGCACAGATGTCAGGGGATCCTGCCCTCAGGCAGGGGATGGCTCAGGTGAGCTCCCAAGATCCTTTCTGAGCCAACTGTGGGATTGCACAGGAAGGAATTGTAAGAATGGATTGCATGGAGTGTCCATAGATGGCATCTATAGGGTACATCCTACCCAGGGGATGTGTAGCTCTTGATGTGGGCTGAAGAGCACAGGATTCAGTTCAGTCTGGATAATTACAATAAACCTATCAATAGATGGGCAAACATGGAGGGAATAACTGTGTAAAGAGCCTGATTGTGTATGACCCATGTGCAGTCCCATGCCCAACAAAGCTTCTCCCTCTGGATTTGGGTGGACAACCCTGCATCAATCCTTCACAGGCAAAAGGATGAACCTGGAATGCCAGGCCCTGTGCTAAGGGTCACCCACAGCCATAACACTTGCCTAGTCCTCATGGTCCTTAGCCCACCAGACACTTTGGGAGACAGGATAAATTGGCCCAGAGCCAAATGTGGTTTAAAAAGAATCCCACTCCAAGGAAAATGCTTGAAAGGAAATACATTTTTTTTTTTTTTTGGTTGGTTTGGGTTTTTTGGGGGGTCGTTTGTTTGCTTGTTTTGTTTATTTGTGAGTGATTTGGTTTGGTTTGGTTTGGTTTAGTTTAGTTTNAAGAGAAGAGAAGAGAAGAGAAGAGAAGAGAAGAGAAGAGAAGAGAAGAGAAGAGAAGAGAAGAGAAGAGAAGAGAAGAGAAGAGAAGAGAAGAGAAGAGAAGAGAAGAGAAGAGAAGAGAAGAGAAGAGAAGAGAAGAGAAGAGAAGAGAAGAGAAGAGAAGAGAAGAGAAGAGAAGAGAAGAGAAGAGAAGAGAAGAGAAGAGAAGAGAAGAGAAGAGAAGAGAAGAGAAGAGAAGAGAAGAGAAGAGAAGAGAAGAGAAGAGAAGAGAAGAGAAGAGAAGAGAAGAGAAGAGAAGAGAAGAGAAGAGAAGAGAAGAGAAGAGAAGAACCATCTGTGCTCCAAATACCACAGAACATTTCTCCTCTGGAGAGAAAAGACCAACCAGCCTCAGGTTAAACCCTCCAAAGAAAAAGCCTGTCTAGGCAGCTGCAAACTGAGAGCTCAATAAGGCAGCAAATGATACTTCTCCACATCAGGTGATGGATTTTGATTCTTTCACTTTTATCAGATTATGCTGAGTACATGAGAAAATAAAAGCAGAAAGGATGTTTCTTGTCTCATAAGCACAGTTCAGATAAGGACAAGATGGGAAGTTGTGCTTCCCTTTCAAAAGGCAGTGGACTGAGGAGGTATTGTTATTCAGCTGCCAAGAGCTCTCTCCCTTATGTATAGACATCAGTGTTTGCTCTGAAATATTGTCTGATATCTTAATTGGGGGCTACTTTTCACACATGGAGAAATAAAGCATTGCTTCACTTCCTTGTAGGAACAAATCCTGTCCCTGGCAGAGGGATATTGTCTGGAAGGGGGTGCCACAGCTTTAACTCACACAGCCTCATACTCTGGTGGGCTCTGCTTCAAAGATTTCCCTTTATATTATCCAGGATTGTTATGGAGTGAAAATTATCCCCTGTTCCAAAAGTGCAACTTCCATCTCTTGGGATTTTCTGGATCAGACGGGCTGGCACAAGCTGGAAAAATCAAACCAGCCAAAGTGAGAACAAAACAAACCCAAAAGAGCCCCACTGAACCATGAGCGGGCAAGTACAGCAAGGAACTCCCCAGTAAAGCATCCCACGGATAAAAAAAGGAGTTCTGAACTCATTACTGTGAAAGTAGCCACTGCAGTTGTGGGTTTTTAATGCCATGTCTATGATCCTAAAATTATCCAGCTGTGCTTGTAGGAAAAGTAAAGGATTTTGTATTAACTGAGACCTTGGCATCTTCAGCTTACTCTTACTAACTTCACCATTTCAACACACATTTCCACAAAGATATTAAAAAAAACACTCAGTAAATTAATGACAGAACTTTTACAGCAGTAAAAAAAATATCCCATATTTACAGGAAATTTTTAATGAAGATCAGTTTGGCTTGGTGAGGGTAATGCCATATATACTTTAGAGTATTTCATCTACCTCAGTCCACATCTGTGCTTATTGAACTTGTGAAGTGGACACCTTATAGCATCAATCAGCTGAAGTCACTCAAATTTTTGATTTTTAGAAGCACTGAGATGTCACTCAAGAGGCAAATCCCCACCATAAACCTCACTTCCACCCTGAGAGGGAGCTATACAAGCAGGTGTGCAGTTAAAACTGTACTGTTACTTTGGGATTCGCTTAATAATATAAAATTCTGATAAATACTGAAGAATTTTATTAATAGCTTTGTTTTAGTACTTAGGTAAAGCTACCACTATGCAGCAGATTGCCATATCATTACTCTTTAAATTGATTAATTACTCTGACTACTTGTTCTTGTGTCTCTGCCTGTCTGCTTTTTCCCCCGAAGAGTGTAAAATGACATTTGTGATTGCTGCAGTTGGAGAACGAGATTTTTATTAGGAAAGAAATTGCTAGAGAAAAGGTGTTCAAGAAAAATTTTGCTGGTTTCTTCCATTTTTAATAAAACAAAATTATCCCATTTTCCTTCAATCTTGACCTACCAAATGGCTGTTAAACACCTGCCAGGTGAAATGCTTTTTGCTTTCACAAGGAAAGGATTTCAACACTTAGTTCACCAATTCAGCTGATGTTTAATTCATTTCCTTGTCAGCTAGCTAGATTAAAAGAAAGAACATTTGTCAACAGGAGGGAGGCAACAAGAATCCAGCTTTGCACTCCAGTCCTAATTTACAAGAGCACCAAGTTCCCATTTCTGGGTAAAAGCTATCTTGGGAGGAGGGAGGCCAAAGCTGAGGTTGCAAACCATAAAGAAGCTACTGGAACACAGACATCACTGATGATGGATCCTTTAGGCAAAGTCAAATTTATGATCTAGTTAAAATGGAATATCCTGGCATCTAATGTCATCACAGCACTAATGAGATAGATCTGTTGCAGCAAACTGCCTTCTCCTGTGAAATACAAGATTTTCTTGATTTCCTCTGCCTCAGCTTGCCTCTAGTTTTAGGCCAGGCAGGGTGCAGGAGCTGAGCATGCTGCAGGTGAGGATTTTTCCCAGGTGCCTTGCAGCTTTTATGCATTCACTACCACTGTAAAACAGCATAAGGAACAGGAAACACAGCTCAGGAAAAAAAATAATGCAGACATATGTGTTCTGCAAAGACCTAAGGAGAATAGAGAAAAAAAATCCTTTCTTTCTCAGACATTTGTATTTCTTTCTGAGTCATGAGAAAAGCAGTGATTAATCACAGGCAGATGTCATGGAACAAGACACATAGCACAAGTTTTATGTGAAATGTAGACATTACCAGTGGAATCACAAATCCCAGCTTTCCTAATTGGAGATTCCCTCCACCAAAATGGAGACTATACAGAAAACACTCATTTTAAGATCCATGACTTCTGTCGCAATAATTCAGAGTTTTGACAGCACTATAAAATTCAGAGAATATCTGGATTCTGGTTTATTCCTCCTATGTCTACCCTTTCCTAAAATACATTGATTTTTATAGGTATGACAAGCTGGTTCAATTCATCTCGATGGGAAGCAATCTTTCATATCTGTGCATGAATACTGGGAGATATTTTGAGCATACCAGAAAGGGTAACAAATGCAAACTGCTGTAGGCTCACATATCTGGCAGAATGACATCCAGGAAACTGCAGAAGTGCTGCAATCTCCACAATGTAATGACACTGCATCAGATAATGTACCCACCTGATGGAAACTGCTAAAAATCATATAAAGGAAGCATAAGGGGAGAAAAAATAAGCAAATATGTGCAGGAATAAATACAATGACTGACCTTCTGTTTGCTTTCCTCTATTCTCCCCTCCCCAGCTGCTTTGATTTTAGTGTAGTCAAGTCTTTGTTGATATTGCAGCATGAAAATGAAAGTGGAAGGGGGGGGAGATTAACCCTAGGAGGAAAGAGGAACCTTTGCAGATCTCATTTATTCCGAGTTCTTCAAACTAATCCATTTGCAACTCAATCTTATCAAAAAAGAGAGAGGCTCCTTATTGCAGTGTTCCAGGGAAAAGGGAAAAAACCTAAACCAGCTCACATTGAACAGTGTCTCAGCCAGGGGAATTCAAACACAGATTTTCCTCTCTGCACTGTGGCTGCTTGCAGCTTGCACTCCATGTGTTTCCAAAAGAACCTTTGGATTCAACTAAAAATTAACATTTGGGCTCTAAAAAAGAAAGAAGCCTATGCACTCACTTAGATTCAACCTCTAGCAGAAGTTTGGAAGACAAATTAAGGAGTTTCTTTGAGTCTCTGGATTAGAAATATCTTCCTATACCTCTATGCTTCAAAATTAGCCATAGGCTTCAAAACCTTGTCTGTTCTGACCCCACGCTTGCAGAATTTGCTGCTAATCTTTCCCCTACAGCACTACTGCATCTAAATCTAAAGCTTCATTATTTAATAATTTTCTAGCCCGTGAGCACAGCCCTGAAAATGAAACATGAATATAAACTCAGGCAGTGGCATTTCCAAGACTGCAGCAGAATTGGGAAGTGAGGCTGCATTGTGGAGATAATGCGGAAACCAGCAATGATGAAATTGTGAAATGCTAACCTGAATCTCGGTTTATATTTCATTAAAAGAAATTTAGCCATATGACTATTTATGGGCTCCTTGGAGGTGCTAAATCTAAACAGGGGGGTGGCAGTGAAACGTGAGCTTTGCCACAGCATCATGGATAACCTGTCCCCACAAAAGAGCACCAGTAAAATGCTGATCTGGGGCTTCTCCATTAAGAACAGCCCTAAGCTCTCCCTCTTCAGATTTCTCTCGAGGTTTTTTAGGAGTCAGCAATGCGCAATCAACAAACAAAAGTCCTCAGAGTGTTGACACTTGAAATTAGGAAATCACGACACCAAGAGTGGAACACACAGGAACCTCAAGGGAAAAGGTGTTGCTACTCCCTCTCCTGTTCAATTCTCCTCCACCCTCCCTTTTATTTAAGGTAAAACCTGCTGGAAATACTCCACAGCTGAAAACCACACAATAAAGTCACATTTATGCAGGCCTTGGGTCCAGGGAGCTGCTTCCTCTCTTTCAGCAGCATTAAAAACAATGGCTGATGGGGCTGATATTTCACTGACACCCAAGCAGCTCTTAATTGCTGCAAGGGCAAGTTCTGCCAGCTTTTCACAGCCAGGGCTGTTTCTGGCAGCTTCATAAAGCTTATTTTTACAATACATCATTCACCTGTCTACCATCAGCTCCTCCTGTAATGAAATATCCACCCAAATATTGGCTCGTCAAAGAACATTAAGGGTATCCATGCACTGAATCTCATGGTCTTCCCCAGAGTCTTGAATAATTTTAAACATCAGGACGTGTCTCTGATCACTCAAAGGGTTGTTAGGGTTTAATTTTAGCTCTTCTTTTTTTCTCCTTCAGGAGAGGCAAATTGATATTTTTTAAAAATGATAAAAATAAACAGACTTGAGAAGAAAAGGCTGAACATCTGATTTACTACTGTCCACTGATAATGGCAAACCTGATGCAGGAGTAAACCAGGAGCAGCATTTTCTACTTAGGCTCAGGATTTTCCTTCCCTTTTGTAAGCACCAACCTCGTGTCATTTTGAATGATAGTTCTTTTTGTGTATTTTTCCCTCCAATCTAATACCTGTCACAACCATCACACCACTGAGAGCCTTCTCATAGGCTTTAGTTAACCCACTGATCCATGGAAAAGCAGAACCTGGAGCCTGCAGAATCCTTTGCTTCCTGAAACCTCTATTTGCTTATAGCTTGCCCTTAAAAACTCGGGTTTGTGCATATTTTTGATCCTCCACTTGCTTTACTTTTTGAAGAAGGAGAAGAAGTGAAGCACAAACTCAGCTGAGGTAGAGGGAATAACAACATCTAAATTTTAACAGTGCTGAGTGATAAAATACCCCTGGAGATTGGAGGTGGAGGGGGGAGGGCTCCAAAGCATATCAAATTAAACATCTTCGAGTCCTCGGGGGCACAGTCAGAGGGGGGAGGGAGAAGCTGTCATCTCATTTCTCCAGTCAGTGCTGCCTGCAGATGCAGGTTAGGAAGGAGAGCAGGAATCCATTTGTTGAAATGCTCTTCCCCCAGATTCATCTGCCCTCTCTTTCTTAGTGTTTTTCATCAGCATTTCTTCCATTTTCATCATTTTATGAGACTGATGTTTTGTGGATTTCCCTCTTTTTTTTTTTTTAAATAAGTCCTCTGAAATATTCATTCAAATATTTCCCAGAAAAAAAACCCCAAATAACAGACTTAATTACGGAAATCTCTTTTATCCCTCTTTTTTTTTTTCCTCAAATAAACCATTGTATTCCTCCAATCATTAATTAAGATTAAATTTTAAAAATAAAAGCAATGGAGGCCTCAGAAGGTATCAATAATTAATTAGGGAATTAAACTGATCAGCTAGGGGTGGCACACGTGACAGCACAGGTGTCCTACACTGGTGATCTGTCACACACTCTGATACCTCATGTCATGTGTGGGGAGCTCTGAGGGTTGGAGAAAACGGGTTCAGCTCCCAATTATGGGGCTGCAGGACAGCTACAGGCTATAGATTGGCTGCTTGTTAATTAAGTGGCAAAATGCAGTTTCAGCCTCTGCCCAGCTTTGTACTGCGTGACCTTCCCTTTTCCTCCTTCTCTGGAAAATAAAATTAGTTCCCCTGGCAAGTGACACCGCTCACCTCCTCTAGGTTCTTCCCATCAACGTGATGTAGTGTTTTCCACTGCACTGTGACCACCATCCAAATCTTTCAGAAAAGAAATTACCTGATTTTTATTTTTTTTAAAGGCACTGAATGCAATGAAGCTTTTAGATTTTTTCCAGCTGCTCAGATCTGCACCAGCACCATTAATGTCCCTGTCTGTAACCCTTCCCAGGGATGTGCAAAATTCTCTCCTCCAGCATTCTCCAAGTTCCCAACAGGCACTGGGAACAACAATATTCCTAGAGAACACAGTGATGCCTTAGGATTTTAGCTTTTATATTTTTCATATATTTGCAATCCTGCAATTCTTTAGTGTATAACTCTAAACTCCATATAAATTGTGAGCTGCTGCTTTCCCATTTTGGTCAGACAACACAATTCCTCTCCAGGCCTGGGAATTAAGGATACCTCACTGTCTCAGGCCCCAAAAAGTCTAAACAATAGTGAGGTAGAGGGAGCAAACTTGGGGTAAATTATTTCATTACCTGAAGCTGTAATTGGAAGATTAACCCCCAATATGCAAATGGACCAAACTTATAAAAGTGTGAAAATCATAGACCCATCATCCATTTTGGATACAGCCCCTGGGGTGCCTTCGTCTGCCCTAAACGCACCTGAAGGCGCTTCAATAAATATAACTGCTTTTTATACCTTAATTTTGTCTGGCCTCTTTTTTTAGGTGACCTGAAAAAGAATCAACAGCTGTGTGGAGAGAGAGATTAAATACAACTGGGGCAAAAGGGAAAGGCAGAAAAAATTAACATCCATTAATGGCTGCTCTGCCGTGTAGGCCTCGATGAGCCCTCGGCTGTTGCTGTGCGGGACGCAAGGATACACAGGATATACTTTTTTGAGAAAGTGAGAACAAGGTATTTATTAAACATTTGACTCCAATATTTATAGCATGTCTAGAAAGACCAGGGATTGGAGAAGAAGGCTGACACTTCCCTTATCCCATTGGTAAAGACAATTGTCTATCAGTTGTTTCTTCACAAGAAAAGTATGAAAAATAACTTCGTTTTATCAAACGGACTATTGATAAAGACACTTCCAAGTGTGAGAAAGAAGCTAGTTACAGTAAAAACAACCAGTTAGAAACTGCACTAAGAAAAGCTTGAAAAATCAGGGCGACACTCGGCCACAGCGGCTGTGGGAGCAGGAGTGAGTGGAAGAGACAGACATAGGGGACAGCAGGAGCTGAAGGAGTTTTGGGTACTCCTCAGAGGCCAGGTTTGTGATATTTTTTCCCAGTGGTGGTTCCGGGCCGTGAGTCAGTGTTTGTCATGGTGGTTCTGCAGTGGGGAGAGCTGCAGCTCTCTGACAGCCTGTCAGCACCAGCCAGGCAGGGAGACACTGCCCAGGTAATGAGTCTGGGACACCGTAAACACAAAGCAACCAGAAATAAAAAGACCAGTGAGAAATGCGAAGCGATAAACAAAAAAATTACACAGCACAGAAATAGCGTTTCTGCACCTTGAACTAGATTTGTTCTGTTGATGCCTTCTGGAGGCTGACCTGGAACAGAGACTAGACAGAGCAAAAGGATAAAGTAGATATTTATTAAAAGGCCTCACTGGACACATCTGGGCAGCACAACAGTCCAGCCAGACCACATCCGCAATGCCCCAAAATGGACACTTGATCACAAGGTCCTCCACTTTTATAAGTTCTGTTCCATCAGCATCTTAGAATTAATTGTCCAATCACAGCTTCAGGTTATGAAGTCTCAGCCCCCTGGCTGGCTTGCCCCCTTCCCTTTGCCATTGTTCATGCTTTTTGGGTAACAGTTATCCTTGATTGTGTGGCTGGGAAGGGATTGTTTTGTGTAACTACCCTATGTAGAGAACTTACTAATACCTAATATGAAGTTTCAGAGTCACACACCAAGCAGCAGAGAATATGAAAAATATTAAAGCTAAAACCTAAGCATTACAGTCAGCTGCTGCCCTAGGACTCACATGNGTTTTTTTGTGTTGTTTTGGGTTTTTTTTTCCAAATTTACAAGCCTGTATGCAATGGAAAATCCTTTAAATTGCTCTCAGACACCCAAAAAACTAAATATAACCACACACAGCCCAGTGGCATGAGGCGCTCACTCCTGCCTATGCAAACACTGAGATTTACAGAACAGCTCATTCAGCCTGATAACAGCATGGGACATCCCCCACCCTGGATTTTTCTCTCCAGGGACATAGAGTCTCCTTCATAGACAGTGACATCCTTGCAGGATGCCTGCAGCCCCCCTGGAAAGGGCACAGCTGCTGTTTGGCTCACAGAACCCCAGAATCACTGAGGCTGGAAAAGACCTTTGAAATCAGAGTCCAGCCTGAGCCCCATGCCCACCTTGTCACCCAGCCCAGAGCACTGAGTGCCATATCCAGTGGATGGGGACTCCAAACCTCTCTGGGCAGCCCCTTCCAATGTTTGTCAACCCTTTCCATGAAGAAATTCCTCCTGCTGTCCAACCTGAACCATCCCTGGTGCAGCTTGATGCCATTTCCTTTTGTCCTGTCCCTTGTTCCCTGGGAGACGAGGCCAGGAGAACACCCTTGGCTGGCTGCAAAGTGAGCTGGCCAAAGTGTGCACAGGTAAACAAAACCAGCTCTAGAGCAGAAAGTCCCAGAAGAAAGCTGGATCTCTCTTTTTCCTCAGTAAGCTGGTGCAGATCTGAATTGGGTGAGAGAAGACAGATCCTGCCAAGGACAGCGGGTCAGGACTTTGCTAGAAGGGCGTTGCTGCAGGAGGAAATTGGGGAAGCAGACATTGGTAGGAAGTGGAAACTGGAACTTGTCCTGACAGCCTGGATATTTTTTTTGCCAAGTGCTCTGTTCAGCTGTGCACCCCTGATGTACATTACATACAGAGAGTGGCATGAACTCTGCTCAGTGCTGGTCCCTGCTCAGAGGCCAGGCTCACACGTCCTCTGCTCCCTTAGGCAGCCTGGCCCTTCCGAGCCTTCCTCAGGACTCCCAGAAGAAAAGAAATCTTCCCAGAAGGAAGATCAGAAGCACAGTGGCTGTGCCATTCTATGTTCCTGTTAGTCTAACAGCAGAGCTCTTAGTGGAGCATCATCACTTCTTTATTTCATTTTTAGTTCGTTTGGTAAAAGATGGTGGAACATGGCAAACACTGAAAAGAGAATTGTCTGAAATTTCAACCTTTTTTTTTCCCCGGTGCTGTTTGTCTATTTCAGGATTCAAAGGCAAGTAAAAGGCTCCATGTAATGAGTAAATCAGAGTGCAGCGTTTGGCCCCTGGCAAAACGAGGCAGTTTGAATGCTTAGTCTGTGTGGGTTTGGTTTCCTACTGTTTCCTCTGCAACTCAGTGCTCACAGATGCAGCATCTCTTGCCTTCCTTCTTTCCCCATCCTGCTTTTAACCCAGTAACCTCTTTTCTTCTTCCTTTGACTGCCTCCACAGCTGGATTCTTTTTAGCTTTGGACACACCCACATTCTAGGGATGTCCAGAAAAAATTAACCAATGAAGCCATCCACAGCCCCGAGCATAGTTAACATTCATTTAGAGCATGAAAAGAGCAGCACACCTTCGTGGGGCTTTGCCAATTACACGGTGTTTCAGCCAAATGCAAATCATGCCAGAATGAAAATTCCAAACTGTGCATTATGTTCATTCCTAAACCCTGTTAACTTAATTAACTCTTGTTTTAATGTGCACTGATCTCAGACGTAAAGCATGTTTGATGAGGCATGAGGCATTTTTCATTAGGCAAAAGAAAGAATTTGGAATGTGCAAACCATTTGCAACAAGAGAGAAAACTCCCTTTTTGAATTAGATACAATTCACACCCAATTTGTGGTCAGTGAAGGTTTATTTTCTGCTTGTACTTTGTAATGCTCTTGTCAGTTTTACTTGGATCACAAAGCATCATTCGAGCAACTTTAACTATCAAATGTGGAAGATAATATTCTGCATTGTCAGTACCATTTAAAATACAAGAGCAGGTAATATGAAAAATGATTAAACCATCCAACACCAGTTGTATTTAACCTGTGCTGCCACTGCTAAATCCTCACACTGAGTGGCTGCTTGGTGCAATTGTTGGAGGCACGAGTCCAGATCCTCAGATCCTGTACCCAGCAGGCAGACAGCCATCTCTGAAAATAAATAAATATCAAGCAAGGGGCTTGTCATTCTTAGCAGAGCTGTGGCACAGATCCACACCAGAAATAACTACAAGAAGGTGCACTTCACTAGCTGCTAAGAACTTTGTTGTCTGGAAATTGATTATCTCAATACTTTACTGTTTGGTTTGTTTTATTGTTGTGTTTGCAGGAAAGAAAGAAAGAAAGAAAGAAAGAAAGAAAGAAAGAAAGAAAGAAAGAAAGAAAGAAAGAAAGAAAGAAAGAAAGAAAGAAAGAAAGGAAGAAAGGAAGAAAGGAAGAAAGGAAGAAAGGAAGAAAGAAAGAAAGAAAGAAAGAAAGAAAGAAAGAAAGAAAGAAAGAAAGAAAGAAAGAAAGAAAGAAAGAAAGAAAGAAAGAAAGAAAACACCAAGAGCCAAACCTGATACCTGAATGTGATGCACACTAAGGCAGAAATTCCAAGTTGGCAATAATAAAGTAATCTGGCTGCCTCCCAAAGCAGGTGCTATAAAAACAAATTGTTATTGCCTGGGAAGACAGGCATTCCTGACTGCATAAAAAGGAATTAAATGGGATAACAACTCTGTTCTGCCCTAGAACTGAGGCAGCAGAAAGCTCCTTACCCCCAGAATCCTGAGCATTGTATGAGGCAGCTTCTAAAAATCACAGCTGGATGCATCTGTCCTCCTTTCTTTACACAAAGTGAATTCTGAAGCCAGAATGAAGGCCAGCTGAAGGAGCAATATCAAACTGATGTCACCCACATTTTGCACCCCTCACCCATGGCTGCAAAACAAACCACAGGTGAGAAACATCCTCTTGTTGGCACAGAGAGGCTTCCAGAGCACAGAGAACACTGCAGTGACACTGAAAAACATGCAAGCAGGGCACCCTGTAGCCATTTTCCTGTCATTAGGTACGGTAAAGAACAAGAAGAGACAGATACCATGACAGGTCCAAAAATAACATCCCTGAGTTAAACAGAGTTATGGTGTCTGGCTGTGGGCTATATTTCCTGTGGCCAGTCAGTTGCCAGCACAGGAACATTTCCCAGCTTTCCTCAATGCTAAGCTGAGAGGAAATGCTCCCCTGCCACACTCAGAATAGAAACATTCAGACTCTGGGAGGCTTCACCATCTCTGTCTTTTAGCATCAGCAAGTCCAGAAAAGCTCCAAAGGGCATTTTGATTTCTGTTTCTTCTCTGTGATTGCAGGGGTGAGCAGAGCAGTGCAGAAGCTCCCGTGCTCTTTTCTGCTGCAGCTTCCTTTGATGTACAATTTGCTGCATCCCATCCCTGATTCCATCTCCATGTTCCCTGCTCAGGAAGGCCCTGAACTCAGAATTTCCCGTGTGGCTGAGTGACCACAGCCAGTTTGGGCAGCACTCTGTGAACACAGAGCTACTTTTGTCACGCGAGCTGAAATGCCACCTCTGCTGCTCATCCCAAGCCTCCTCCTCCTCCCAACACACCCTAGTTACCTTATTCTCTACATATATTACTATATTTTTAAACAGCATCTGGTTATCTTGTCAAAAGTGACTCTTAATTTGCTTCTTCATAAAGCAGACCAGCATATCCCACCTTTCCTGCAATTCAGTACCAGCAGATATTTGCTCAGTATTTGCCCATGACAATTTCTGCTGAAACAACACGTTACTCCAAAGTAACCCTTTGAACCTGAATTGGACTACAAGCCTCATACACACACTTTAATTTTTCATACTAGAAGATGCTTGGTTTAGCATGAAGTCAATTTGCATACTGATAGATCTTTTCCCCTTCCAGTCACAATATAAAAAGTTAACACACTGCTGTCGTAATTCAGTGTACGTCAAATCTGATCCCTTTTGATGCGTTCAGCCACTTGCTGTCACTTTAATGCATTTTCCCTGCACATTGCATGCACCCTGTTTTATGTGAAAACATTTACATTGGCATTCAATTCAGTTAATTTTTCCCCCAAAGTTGAAATATTCAAATAGAGGCATATTCACCTCTTCAAAAGAGTCAACATTTGTAAGTTAGGGAAATGGGGAAAAAGGAACTATTCCATTTTCACAACAATTGAGTCAGAAATAGTTTTACACTCAAACTGCAAAGTTAATCAGTCATTTCTTTATCTTGTGTGAATATCTACTCAACTTAGGAGAAAACACATAGCTCCTCAAAATTTACCATAGGAAAATAAGACCAGGGAAAGAAATCAGAAAGATGTGAGAAGTACATATATAATTTATTAGAACAGGGTAACTTCTCATTCAGTCCTGGCAGCAAACAATGAGAGTAGAGACAGAAAGGAAAAAAAACGACTCAGAGGTAAAAAAGTTCATACACAAGTATGATGTTTATATGCCATATATCCCTGTCTCACACCCTACACACCAGTAGCATTTTCCTCAGGAAGATACAGAAGACATTTATCTGCATCAAAACACCCATTTGGCTTTTTAGAAAGGTGTTTTCCTCTTTCTGGCATTTAATGGGTTCATTTGGCAGCATAATTTAACCACTTGCAGCTCCTCAACTTCCCTGGTACAAATGATGACTTTTTGGCACCAGCCATGTTTTTCTGTACAGGTGCATGAAATTGCATTGCTCAGGCTGATTCTAGCAGAAACCTTCTCAAAAAGCTGCCCAAGTACATGGGGTGTGACTCTGAATAAAGAGAGAACAGCACAGGGAGGAGCTGGAGCTGCTGCAGAGAGCCCAGAGGAGGCAGCAGGATGGGCAGAGGATGGAGCAGCTCTGCTGGCAGCAAAGGCTGGCACAGCTGGGATTGTTCAGAATGGGAAAAGTTTTGGGCTGAGCTCAGGGTGGCCTTGCAGGGCCTGAAGGGAGCCATGAAGAAAGACGGAGAGAAACAATTTACAATGGCCTGGAGTGATAGAACAAGAAGCAATGGCTTCAAACTGAGAGAAAATAGGGCAAGATTAGATATTAGGAAAATAATCTTTTGCGTTGGTTTCCCAGAGAAGATGATGCTGCACCATCCCTGGAAGTGTCCAAGGCTGGGTTGGACACTTGGGCTTGAAACAACCTGGGATAGTGGAAGGTGACCCTGCCCATGGCAGGGAGGTGGACCAAGATGATTTTAAAGGTCTCTTCCCAGCCAAGTCCTTCTGTGATCCTTAGATAAATACTGTATAAATATATGTACAATAAAGTCTTCCAAACCACTTGCATGGCAAAAAACAACCCCAGCAAAAACAAAACTAAAACATATCTTCCTCTATAAAATTAAGAAAAAGGAAAGGATTAAGATGTTGAGGATGCTACCACTTAGTTTCACTGATCCTTTAAGGTATTAAGCACGAGGGTTGTTGTCCTCCTTTAGCAAAGCTTTTAAGATTACACAACCACTTAAACAAGCACTGAGAATTTTGTTTACCCTGATCTGTTTCCAGTGATTGCAGAACACGAGGAAAGAACCAGCAAAGCTACAGCATTCTCATTCCAATTTTGCCTGCCCACTGGTGTTATCATTAAGGCTGAACCTGCAAGCAGAGAACATCACCCATGCCAGCAGAGCACTGGGATCTGTCAGATTCGCTGCCACTGACTCACTGATTGATTTTGTTTCTCCCATTTCTGGGTCAGTGAGTTCTAAAACGTGGCCATTTTCCAGACAAGTATGAACTGCAGCAGACTCTGCCTGTGAATCCAGTGAGCTGGAGCTGTAGGTGGGGGCAAAGAACAGGATTTGGTGCTGAGCCTTTGTCATTAGCATTTACGTGTTCACACGCACATGCACTTGCCCTCCAAAATTTCACCTTGGAGGAGAAAACATTCCCTTGGAGACAGAAAGGGTTAGGAAGCACAGAGCATCTCCTCATTATAATACTGACAGGTTTCTGGCCTTGAGCTCTATTCTTTCTTTTCAGTAAGCATTTCCTATGGGTTTGAAAGGCAGAGGTAAAACAAAGTTTACAATGTATTTGTGTGTGAAAAGTGTGAAAATGGAGTCTATAAAAAAAGGAGTGGTCCCAGGATTTCACATATTCATTAATAAACCATCTTCTCCGACTAAGAAGTCTCTGTGGAATAGTGAAAATGTATCAGATTCCCTGAGTCACTTTTAGTCTATTTCATCTGGGGATTTTTAACATTTTAAATGAGGAATTTCAACTTCACCCCTTGTCAAATCCCATGAATTTAGACAATACCTCATAAGCCTTTAAAGAGTAATCAGAGAAGTAATTGCATTGTTTTGTTAAGCTACTTTTGTGACTGCAAAAGGGGCAGCAGCTCAACTGCTCAGTGCTCCATAAAATCAAAATTGGAAGAGACCTTCAGGATCATCCAGTTCCACTGCCACCTCAACACCACCATCATCCCCCCAAAAAACCATGTCCCCAAGGGCCATATCCAGACACTACTGGAACACTGAAGATGGTGACTCCAACACTCTGGGCAACTTTCTCCAATGCTAGATCACTCTTGCAATGAAAATTTCTTTCTAATGCCTAAACTGAGCCTCCTCTGGTTTAATTTGAGGTCATTTCCTCTCATCCTCGCTTGGGACACAGCAAAAGAGGCCAAGTCCCATCTCACTGCCCATCCTGTCAGGGAGCTGTGCAGAGCATTGAGGTCCCCTCTGAGCCTCCTCTTCTCCAGATAAACACTCCCAGCTCCCTCAGCTCTTCCTCATAAGATATTTTCCAGACCCTTCCCCCCTCTCTGCTGCCCTTCTTTGGCCATAGGCTGCTCAGTTCTGCTGTTTACAAAAGTGGGGGTTTTTTCCTTGTTTTTTTAGTTTTCATTTCTTGAAGACTGAGTTCAGGTGGAAAAAAAAAAAGGCACAAACAGAGGGAAAATATCCAGACAGATATTAATAGCAATTCTCAACCCAAGAACATGCTTAACTGGCTGTAGCAAGTCCTTAGAGTCATCAGGTTGTTCTCCCAAAGACATATTTGTTTAGATTTCCATCCTTTGTCTACTTCTTCTCTGGCAAGAAATGGCTCCACAAGGAAACAAAGTGAGAAAAATGCTGGACAAACATTGAGTGTTTATACTCAGTCAGCAGGACAGGGGCTGGTAAGGCTCTTGAGGCAAACTGCTGCCCACCAGGAGAAATCTGCTTTCTGCCTAAATAACACAGGAATTCATTTATTTTTTTAAGTCACCCTTTTCCATTTTACCATTTAGGTCATAAATGACACTCATGGAGTCATAGAATGGTTTGGGTTGGAAGGGACATTAAGGACCATCCAGTTCCAAACTCCTGCCATGTGCAGGGACATCTCCCACTAGACCAGGTTACTCAGAGCCACATCCAGCCTGGCCTTGGAGACCTCCAGGGATTGGGAGTCCACAAATGGGATTCAGTGAAACAAATGAAAAATGGGATTTCTTTGGATGTTATCACAGATGATGACAGGACTCATCCCTGGGGCAGCCTTGTCCTTTGTGCTGGGGATGTCCCTGGGCTCCTCTGAGCTGTAGCATCTGTCTGGCCCTGACCAAAACCATACCCAAGAGCCCAGTGAGAACCAGGCAGTGTTTGCACAGTCAGCCCTGGCCCTCCAGCTCACTCCCTGCTGCTGTTTTATTTACCAGAGGAGATGTGGCCACTGAGCCCTATCTAACAACCATTTAAGTTGGCTGCAATCATTCTGCTCACTCTGATGCAACTTTGATTACATGAAGTAAATTGGAAAAAGGCCAGGTGGAATAGAAAATACTCTTACCCTCGTTTTGAGAGAGCAATTAACCTACATAAGAACATTTCTCATGAACATTATCAGCATCTAACCTCACCTCTCCTATCACAGGGTGCAGGAATTCTGCCTCAGGGATTTTGACATTGTCTTTGTTACCCTTAGCTGCCCTAAGCTAACCTTTTAGAAGGTTACCTGAGGAGTGGACTGAGAGACAACAGAGTAGGGAAGTGACCACAATCCTTCTCAATGTATCCCAACAATTATATCAGCCCAGGCTACCTTTGGCCTTTAGGAGACACTCTAAAAATTAAACAATTTTAAGCACTCTAATATTCAAAGCCGTATTTTCCAGATTTCATTGCATTTTCCTGAAATTAGCTAAGTTTTTCCTTAAGTATATACTTGTTTCATGGTAAAATCATTCTTGAAAGCTAAACATTGTCTATTATAGGCAAGATAGATCCTGGTCTTTTATTTATTCAGAGTGAAGTGCATTTTCAGGATGTCAGAGTACCTGGGAGCTTTCCTTAATGTTTTTATCTGAGCTCTAATATGCCACAATTTTTTTGGCACAGAGACTGAGCGGCACACAGTTTCAACCATGATCTGTGATGATTTCACAGATAAAATCAACCATGATCTCACCAGTGCTGATTGCTGACTACTGATTTTGATACACCAGGGAACAGTTCAAGAACTACAGCAGTTCCATCTGTGCCAGGTTTGAAGTGGAAATGCAAACTTAATGTAGATCAAGAAAACCTTTTTATTGCAGAAGAAATTACTAGAGAGACTTAAAGTGTTTCCTGAGGGTGATTCTGCACCTCTGAGATCTCACCCTGGTGAGATCCCACCCGAAGTACTGCATCCATCTCTGGAGTCCTTAGCCCAAGAAAAACCATGGATCTATTGGAGCAGGCCCAGAGAAGAGTTAGCAGTGATAGACATGAGATAACGGTTTTATGAGAAGATTCAGATTAGATATAAGAAAAAAATTTGTACAAGGGTGGTGAAACACTGGGATGTGTTGCCCAGATAGATCCTGGATGCCCCATCCCTTGAACATTCAAGGTCAGGCTGGATGGGACTTTGATCTGGTTGAAGCTGCCCTTGATCATTGCAGGGTTGAGCCAGATAAACTTGAAAGGTCTCTTCTGGTCCAAACCATTCTGTGATTCCATTATTTAATTTCTCATCTCTTCTTGAGCACTGAGGGCTTTGCAGCCTTTGAGATCCAGACCCTTTTGGGGCTGCAGGTGCTTTGCTGAGCGTGCCACCTTCCAGCTTCTTTAGCAGTCATCACACATCACTCAGAGCAGGTGGCTTCTCCTCCCTCCCTCCCCCTCTCTGCCAGCTAACACACACATTTGAAACTCTGCTTAGCATTCCCTCTGGTTTTTCATAAACAGTCTTTGGTGTTTGTAACCTGATCAGACACATGACAATTTTCAGTTGTCAGAACAAAATTGACAGCAGTTTTAACAAACACAGGATAACGCAGCCTTACACCATCCCTATTTCCAGTGGGAAATGCAAAACGTTCCCCACGTTGTTCAAACAGTGGAGAGACCAAGCAAGACGATGAAATAGCAGCAGTACAAAATATAAAAAAAAAATAAATAAACCCTGAATCCAAAAATATCCACCACAAACAAACAAAAAAGTAGAACTAGATTATGAGTTTTGTTTGGCTTCAGAATAATTATACATTGAAAGAGCTGATTTCCAAAGCTTATGGACTCCTCTGCTCTGAAAGACTGGTTGAAAAAATTCTTCCCAGTTTGGGTATTATCCAGGACAGGCAAGAGAAAGAGAGATGGGGCAGTAATCCCACCTTAGGGTCATATACTACACTTATGCTCCTGACACACCTGTCACAATAAGCAATTTTTTCTATGGAGAGGTAACAGTGAGAATATATTAATATATTTTTATATACTTAATGTGGCTTAGCTAAAGAGAGAAACATGGGGCAGAAGCTCTCTGCAGACCATTAAATATCTGAGGGACTCAATGATCTGAAAAGAAATATAATAAAATGAGAGTGACAGCAGATTAAAGGGTAAAAATAGCAATTATAAAATTTTGCTTTGGTCTGTGAAAGATGAAACTGTACAAACAGATCTACTGATCAAAATATCATAGGTTTACCATGCCTTTTTAAAAAATACACTCATCAGGTAAATAACTCTCTCAAAAACTATCATGGTTTAATATAAATAATCAGGAAAGCAGTTATTAAACCTCAACCTTAGTTTTGGGGTTTGGGGGATTGTTTGCTTTTTGCTTTATTTTTGTTTTGACAGAATCAGAGAATCACCAAGGTTAGAAGAGGCACAATTATCCAGTCCCACCGTGGTCACCCCTAGGCCATGTCCCCAAGTGCCACTTGGGAAAGATTCCACCTGGAAATGACCTTGGTCATCCACAAGAGGATAAACTCTAAAGACTCACTGGCTTCAGTCATCCACTGGCCTAAAAGATTAATCTGAAATTTTTTACGAATGTTTTAACATAAAACTCCTGGGATCAAGGAGGAATTATATGAAGAAATTAAACTACTTAAAAAGCTGCCACAAGTCCAGAAATGAAACCCCTCCCTCAGAAACAACAGTGGTTTTCTTCATTCTATCAGTATGTGCAAATTCAGGTAACTAAAGGAGCATCCTAGAAGAAATAGATCTCAATTATTTTTAGAAGGAAAAGAAAAAACAGAGGCACAGAAACTGGCAATACTTTTCTGTGAAATATATTCATCTTCCAATGACAAATACAGATTTTTTTACGTCAAAATGCTCTGGGATTGCAATCATCAGGTTAGGTTTTCCTCAAATTGAAGAATAAATAAACAAGGAATTTTAACACTGAACAAATTTCATAAGTCATTAATCTAAAAACTTTAATATTGAAGACTTTGCAAATGAAAGAAACAGAGCATCAAACTCTGTCCTGTATCGCTCACTGCACCTTTTCCAAGAATTGAAAAGAGTGTTCTATTTTCTACCTGGCTTTGTTTGAATTTTGCCAATGAAATAAAATTTAAAAAGCAATTCTTTAATGACCCTCAATCTTTTCCAAGGTCAGACACCTACTATTCACACATTCAAGATTGAGAAGGGGAAGATTTGCCAGCCCTGCTCCTTGTGAGGAGCTGGACCAGGAGAATTCTAAAGGTCCTTTACTCCATTAATGGTTCTGGGAATCTGTGAATAAAACTCCTGCCTCTTCAGAAATTGTTCCCAGCTATCTTAGCTGGGCATATGGTATCAATTACCATAATACTCCAGTTCTTTGCAATCTTTAATATATTTATTTTCGCTATCCTTTTGATAAGCAAGGAAGTCTATTATCCCTATTTTATAGATAGAGGACGCAGGTATGGAAATTTAAATGGTTTCTGATAAATACTTCTATTCCATTGGGTCCCTTGGATGCTGAACATATGTGAACATTTATGCAAAAACTACTGAAAATATGCTGAAGTCCTCTTGAGTAATTTCATTTTCATAATTTCATACCTGATAACTGCGATAATTTCACAGGACTGAAAAGCTTCATTTTGGGCATTTTAACTTAAACACCTCAAAAAAGCCTTAAAACTCATGTCAGGACAGCATCTTGTGATTTGGTAATGTAACCTGGATTCATCCAAAGCCAAGCACCTAATTAAGCAGTATAATCATTTGAATGGCCTCATAAATACATTGGCAAATTGTAGATTTTATTTCATAGACATCACAGAAATGTAAAAACAATAACACTGGCATCATGGTAAGAAATACAGGTTAGTAACTCTGCTAGGAGGGAGGAAATGAAGGATGAGCATCCTTAGCCAGAGAATCAACGACAAATTACAACACAGAAGTTAAAACAGCTCTGTAGGAGTTCCAGTCACAAGGCTCATCTAAATAATTCAAGAAGAGCTCCCCAGATACTGAAAAAGTATCAGCAGGTTAGCAAACTAAACTAAAACCATAATGAAAGAAAAATTTAAAAGATAAAGTATCTTAAAACTTTGTCATTAAAAACCACTTTAAATACAATCACCTGCTTCAAAACTGTAAGAGATTCAAGGTCAACAAAGCCCAAAACATTTCTTCCTGAAAAAGGTGGTCAGGCCTTGGAAGGGGCTGCCCAGGGTGGTTTGGATCTCCCATCCCTGGAGGTGTCCAAGGAAGGGCTGGACATGGCACTCAGTGCTCTGGGATGGGGACAAGGTGGGGATTTGGCACAGATTGGACTTGATGGTCTTGGAGGTCTTTTCCAACCTCACTTGTACCATGATTCTGATTCTGTGATTTTACCAGAGATATTTTGGATAGTTTGAGCAGTAGAAGCACATTTCACTTTAACAGTCAGTGTGTCTAAACTTTTATTGCAAATACATCATAAAAACAATGAAGTGGGAAATGTAAATGTGGACAGGTCAGCAGGGAAGATCTACACTGAGCCTCTACAAGCTCAGCAATATTTTCTCCTCTGGACTTACTCAAACCTTAATCACAACCCCTCACTCTGTTTATATCCCCAGGAGCAATATTCCTCTGCTTTAGCATACTCTGCTCTCTTTGTGGCAGATTGTTTTAAAAGTATTTTAAAGGAGACACTCAGCGTGCTGCTAAGACTCCTTCCATCAAAGTTGGAACAGCACAGCTCTCCACAGAAAGAGTTCACTCCATTTCGTGTTCAATCTCCTGAGTAGTGTGAATTTATTAACAGCTTTGAAGTGCTAAAAAATGTGATATATGCATTTGTGTGCATGTGTGTGTGTACAGATGATCCAAACAGTGCAAAAAACCAGCCAGGAAATCAATAAAGCAGCTTTTTAACAAATGCATTTCCAGGCGATCAAAAGAATCGCCTAACGGCTACATAGGGCTGATCTAACACTCATAACATTATCATTTCAAGGAAACATCCTTCCCAGCTGAAAGGTGAAGTCTTTCTGTAATGAGCTCCTTCTGAGTCAGCAGCAAGACCCCTTTCCATGGCTCTGAGACAAAGTAAATATGTGACAAATATCAGCGAGGAGTTATTCTCTGCAAATAAATGTTTTCCTGCATGGGAGGGCTCTGGCTCGGGTTGGGTTTGCTGCTTGGAAATGAGGAAATCTAAAGAGAAGGGGGTCTTTAATGAGGGTCTTCTCATTAAAAGAGGGACAATTTAATTAATCAGTGGTTGCACATGAGGGATGGTGTAGTGGGTAAACCCTGGCTCGATGCCACACACTCACCAAAGGCTTTCTATCACTTCCCTCCACAGTTGGGCAGAGGAGAGAAAATGCAACAGAATTTCATGAGTTGAGATGAGGACAGAGAGAGATCACTCACCAAATGCCATCATGGGCAACACAGACTCAGCTTGGGGATATTAATTGTATTTTTACCAACAAAATTAGAGCTCAGTAATGAGAAGTGAAATAAATGCTTACAAAAACCTTCCCTCCACCCTTCCCTCCTTCCCAGCTCTTCCTTCTCCCTCACAGCAGAGCAGGGAAATGAGGAATAGAGGTTATGGAGAGTCCATTCCTACCACTGCTCATTGCTCCCCACTACATTCCTCAAAAGATTCTCTTAAAGTAAAACCACTTCCTAAAAGTTCCTGCTAAGGAAATAAGCACCTGTTACAAATAATCACAACACATTCAAAATTTTTCTGAGAATTGCACTTTTCTTTTTTTTCCAAGCGATGGCAGTGGCTTGAAGCCACCACATTGCCTCATAGTTCATTCTAAACTAGCAAGGAAATTCAATATCCTCCAGCTGTCTTTGGATTACACAATTAAATAATATTTTCAAAGGAAAGTGCTGGTTTCACAAAGTATCACTGCCCCTAAACTTTTCAGTTCAAATCACCTGCAGCCATTCCCAAAATCTCTGCAATTGGGGTAACCATGGACCATGACATAGGAGACAAAATATTTTTCCATGGCAGTCGTTATGGGATTACTGATGAAGTTTTTGATGTAAACTCAGGCAGGCTGAGGCTGAGTTCTCTGTTTTCCATGGTGCCTTTTTCTCAGGAGCAATGTGGTTTCCCATTTAAATTTAACTGTCTTCCTACAGGGACCAGAAAGAAAATCAGGAAATCTTGTCCCTCACAATGCTTCAAGTGGAGTCAGGAGATTCCTTCTTCATTAAAGGAATCATGACCCCTCAGAATTAAGAACAAAACCAGGACTGATCTCTTCTGATATTCCATGTAATATCTCTGTCTGAAGCTCTTCAGCCTTGCTTGACACCAGCTGGATAAACACACGCGATTTTAGGGAATGATTTCTCTAACCAAACTGAAATGTCTTACTCTTGAAAAGAAAAATCACATGTTAGGATTGCCTGTTTCCCTTGTTTTGCAATGAGAAGATAAAATGGCTCAGGGACAGGCATTGAGCATGCAGATGTTTGTGTGTGATGGGATAAATCCCACCCTGGCAGTCCTGAGAATGATCCTGCTCTGCAGACTGCAGCATTTTGGTGACATGACATCTGCACACCACCCCTGCCATTGTCTGTGCAATTTAACAGCTTCAAAAGGGAAAGGAAATAGCAGCCTGCCCAGAGAATTCACAAATCGGCAGGAAAAAAGAAATCTCTTTAAATCTGCTCATTTTTCCACTCTCTTATCTCTCTGCAAACTTGTTCACAAGCACAGCTCTCCATTCCAAATTTCCCATCAGCTTCCAGTAGGAACTGGATACAATTTTCTGCTCTAGGATTACCAACCCTCATATTTTTGTGGCTGTGTTGACATAACAGACCTGACTATTTCTTTCTCCCATCACTCCTTTTAAACTTTTCTTAATCCTTTTTCTTTCTTTTTTTTTTTTTTCCTATTTCTTCCTTTTTACCATCAGCCGTCAGCTGCCTCAAACGGTCTCAGAGGATGCTGGAGGAAGAAGGTACTACCAAAAAATGTGGAGTGAAGCAGAGGGAGGAGAAAAAACATGAGTTTTATAATATCCTTAAGGCACAAGGCTGTCCTTTTATCTTTCCCTGGAGGACTGGAGCATTTCTGTTGCTTTAATCAGCTGTGGACTGCAAAAATTAAGTAAAAAAACAAACCCAAGTGTGTAGTTGGAAATTTCTTCACACTTATAACAAGAAATTAATGCTGGGCCTCAAATTGTGCATGGAGTTTGTTGTGGATCACAGGAAACTGAGGAAGATCCTTTGGCCACCACGTGCTTTGTTAGAAAATAAACACAAAAACAAAGAAAATAGAAAAGCTTTCACTTCCAATACTTACAGAGGGGAAATCACTAAGATGATGCAGGCCCTGCACTTTCCTTCTATATTTTATTTCTTTTTTGAAGTTTTTGAGTGAGGAATCTATTCGTGTCCCCAACTCTCAGTTCAAGTTATTGTAAATGAGGTACTGAAAATTGCAATTTAGGTGCTACAACCTGCAAGGCTGGTAACTTCTCAATAAAGTTAGTGGCACTTTATGTAAAAGTTTATATCCTTGCTTGCAGTAATGAGATGCTGAAACAGACTTTTGTTGCTTTCATTTTAGTCTTGTCTTGCCACAAAGAAGATTGTGCCTTTTAATATTTTATAATTTTTAGCATGGCCCTGAAATGGCTAAATATCGCCTCAATTTTTATTTCCTGACCTGTCCCCGAGGCATTTGAATATGCAGGAATTTTCACACTCTCATTTTCTTCTACAGATGGCAGCGAACATTAAAATATTAACAACCAAGTGAAATAACCAAAACCTTTACCATTTGACTCTCCAACTCCACCCTTCCCAGAAGGATAGCTAATTTATATGATAATTAAAAGGAAATTGCAAAATTTTCAGTTTCCCTGAAAGAGCCTCTGAGGTGAAAATATCAGCTATTACAATTTTTTGCAAGGATGGGGACAATAACTGTCTATTTTAGCACACTTTGGTAAGATTGCAATAGAGATTTCTGTGGATTTAGTGACTGAAAATATATGAATGTGTTAAAGTATTCAATGTATAACATAGTAAAGAAATTCTAAATATACAGATTAAACTGTGCAGTTTGAACAGTGAGACAAGTCTGTGATAAACTCTGGCTTCTAAATAAAAATATAAGTGCAGTATGAAATAAATAGCTCGTTATTTAATGCAGCACATCATTGTTCTCGGCCTGATTTTTCTCCTCTGAAGTTATTTTTTTGGGGGGATGGATTTTTTAAAATTATTATTCAAAGTTATAAACCAATTGTCACACACCGAGTCACACTTCTTCCCTTCCAGGCAGCTTTCATAGCTTTCTGAGCACATCTGCTGCTGGCAAACATCAGGGAAGGTAAAGCAAACACGAGTGAAAGGTGCTCTCTGCTGCTCCTGCTGCAGTGTTTGCTCTTCCCCCACTGACCAGCTGCCCCCCAGCCCATGCAGATGGCATCCCAGCTGCTGTGTGAGCACAGAAAAAGGGTCACTCCCACCCAGCCCAGCAGGTGATGCCTCAGCAGCACCACGGAGAAATGCACCTTCCCCTCCTGATCTGAAATATGAGTCCTTGAACTGACTCAGTATGAGCTGCACCATGAGCTCTTCCTATAAAACTCCTTGTGGCAAGTCCATATAAATTTACCAGGCCACCAAGTTCTCTGTGTCACCCTGAATTTTCATCCTATACTGATTTTCCTTTTTTTTTTTACATTACAATAGTATTTAAACTTCATGGTGAAGCATCTCTTCCTATATGGCCTATGCACCCACCACGTGGTTTATCATTTATTGTTATTATTTATTATTATTTGAAACCTGGCCTTCAAAGCCAAGTTGGATGGAGTTCTGAGCAATCTCATCCAGTGGAAACTTCCCTGCCCTTGGCAGGGGGGGGTTGGATCTGGGAGATCTTTGCAGTCCCTCTCAACCACTTTATAGGGTTTTATGATTCTTGGCAATGGCAGCTGGGTGGCAAAACTATTGTACATGGTGCTTAAAGTGCAACATCGTGATCAGTGTGGGGTCAAAATCAGTCTGAGGGAACAGGGGAGATCAGAGAAGGGGCAGAAAACTCTGATTTTCCTTCTGTCTTTGCAGGGATGCTCTAAAAACCCGTTTCAGTCTTCTCAATGAACAGACAGCAGAGATAGCAGTGACACCAATCCTCCTCAAAGAACTTTTGTCTCCACAAATTTCCATCTTTATTTTAATTTCTTCCATTAAATGAAGCAAAATTTAGGTGCTGTCAGTTGAGAACTGAACTGGTGCTTCAAAATACTGTTTTTTCTTAACATATGAAATTCTCCCTTTACTGTAATAATTTTCTGTTTTACCTAGCAACAATAAGAAAATAAGCCCTGAAGGTGTTTGTAGAGAGAAATCAGAGTTTATTGGAATAAATAATGACTATGAGGGTGTGGTTTCCAAAAATAAGAGATGCCCAGAGATTTAGAGAATCATAAACAAGAAAAGTTGCAAGACAGAGATCTTGCAAAGTTTCTTTGAAGACAGCATTTCCTTTTCCATTTATGTACTAGCTAAAGCAATTAATAAAGGCTAATATTTATATACTGCATGTATTTCATAACACTTTGCATTACTTAGAAATAAAATGAATGCTCTACATTTCACCAATCTGATTTGAACAAAGAAAAATTAATAGAGGTTTCATCTACAACAAATGAATCATCTCCTCAAAGGAAATTTCAGAGTTTAGAAAGGTGATAGGAGCCAAGATACAAAAATTACATTCTCAAAATCAAAGCTATTTAATCTTGCCTTCATACAGGCTCATAAAAAGTAAATACCACCAAAATATGAACCTCAATATGGGGTGTTTTGACCTTCCAGGTTGTTGTTTTGTGCATGAGTGGTGCTGCTCTCACCAACACCTGCTCATCCCTTTTTCCAATATGACCCCCAAGCTCACGGATTAGCAAAGGTAAATATAAAATCTGCACTATTTCTGAGAGAGTTTTGTGCAAGCAGACTCCATCTCCAGTGCTCACAGGTGTAAGTGCTCCATAAACAAACAGACCCACAGCTGCCACAAGCTCGGGGAGCACAAACAGAGTTTTTTGAGTATTTAGCAGTCACCTGAGCAACCTCTGGAGCTGACAGTGCTCAAAGCTGCCCTTGTCACTGCTTGGAATGAAACATCACGTGAGGCTCATTTAGCAAAGCACTTTCCCCTCAGACTTGCAGCTGCCAGAGCAAGGCGGGTGTGACGTGGTGATACCACACCTGAAGTGTCACTTTCTGCCATCAGCTGGGGCCCTTCGGCTCTGCCTCACTGCAGGTTCATGGCATTGAGCTGGGGGGAATTTGGCCACTGAGAATCATGTTCTACAATTTCCTGGTTGCCGTGTCCCCATCAGCCAGAGATTTGTCTATCCCTGTCCTGGGTTGATACTGAATTTTATCCCCATTCGTCTATTTAGCTCAGAAATAAGTTTTGTACCTTTAAAACTGCACCTGAGAGTGAAGGAGAAGTGGTGGAATGTATGAGGCAGCTGTTTTCAAAGCATAAAGATCAGAGTTTTCAGCTTTCCTTCACACACAGCCTGTGTTGTGTGCAGGGTAGATGGCAAGAGAGAGCTCTCCTTTGCTTTTTGTTAGTTTTTGGCTGGCTGAGGCTGAGAAATTTGGGGCAGAGTGATTTGTTGTCCCACTATGTGTGGCAAGAGGAGGAATATTTTTCTCTGCTCTTCCAGTGAGGATGGAAATGGAGAGGAGGAAGGTAGTAGCACTGTCTTCTGCCAAGATAGAACAGCACAAAGTACACAAATCAGGCAAGGTTTTAGTTTCAGGTGATACTCAGCCCCAGCTGGGCTCAAATGACAGACGCCAAGAATGTTTTACTGTCAACAGAATGGTTTGACTTCTCTGGCATAGAGAAGTTCTGCTGCATTCTAAGCTATGCTGCAATGGTCTATATATGGCCTCGTAATCTGAATGCAATCAAATAAATTTGATAGCGGATGAAAGAGTAAATAAAAAAATCTACTTTATGGGCAAAATATTTATTTAAAATAAATTACCTTCAATTATTTAAAAAAAAAATTCCTTGAATAAAAGGAATTTGGGCTGCTGTGTCCAGCTCTGGCTCCTCAGCACAGCAGGGCCAGGAGCTCCTGGAGCTGAGGAAGGGCCTGGAGCAGCTCCGTGCCCAGGAGAGGCTGAGGGAGCTGGGGCTGCTCAGCCTGGAGAGGAGCCCCAGCTGAGGGGGGCCCCCAGCCCTGGGTGTCCCTGTCTGTCCCTGTGTGTCCCAGTCTGTCCCTGTGTGTCACTGGGGGTTCCTGGGTGTCCCTGGCTGTCTCTGGGTGCAGGAGGGGCAAAGCAGGGCCCAGGGACTGAGCCCAGCAATTCCCCTGTGCAGGAGGCACAACTTCTGCCCTGCTGTCCTGGGTTGGTGCTGAATTGTATCTCCATTCATCTGTGTAGCTCAGAAATAAGTTTTGCACCTTTAAAACTGGATCTGAGAGTGAAGGGGGGAGAAGGGGAAGTGGCGGAACGTCTGAGGTAGCTGTTTTTAAAACACAAAGATCAGAGTTTTCAGCTTTCCTTCACACAGCCTGTGTTGTGTGAGTTTTTCTCCCAGATTTTCCCTAAACCAGGACACTTGGGCAGTGCCCAGCCCTGAGCAGAGCCCAGAGAAGCTGTGGAGNGCCCAGGGACTGAGCCCAGCAATTCCCTTGTGCAGGAGGCACAATTTCTGCCCTGCTGTCCTGGGTTGGTGCTGAATTGTATCTCCATTCATCTGTTTAGCTCAGAAATAAGTTTTGCACCTTTAAAACTGGATCTGAGAGTGAAGGGGAGAGAAGGAGAAGTGGTGGAATGTCTGAGGTAGCTGTTTTTAAAACACAAAGATCAGAGTTTTCAGCTTTCCTTCACACAGCCTGTGTTGTGTGAGTTTTTCTCCCAGATTTTCCCTAAACCAGGACACTTGGGCAGTGCCCAGCCCTGAGCAGAGCCCAGAGAAGCTGTGGAGCCTCCTCCCTGGGGATGTCCCTGAGCCCTCTGGACACACTCCTGTGCTCTGGGATGGCCCTGCTGGAGCAGGGAGGTGCCACCAGATGAGCCACCGTGGTCCCTTCCAGCCTGACCCATTCTGTGATGATGTGAAAGAAAGCAAAAATAAACCTCTTCTCTTTCCTCTCCCCAGCTTGCTTATCAAACCATGGCCAGGTAGGAATTACTGACTTTGTCACGCTGCTTCTGATCAGGATGCAAACAAAATCCCAACAGGCAGATTTCCAGAGGAATTAGCTCTGCACATACAATCCATTCAGTTCTTCAACAAAAGATTGATTTAAAACAGTAGGCGTGGAAGGCTGTCCAAAGATTCTTGTTACACAACTGCTTTCAAACCTCTGACACAACAATGCACCACAATTTCCAGGCGTTATTTGTTTAACTCTTTTGCTCTGGGTCCCTGCTGGGCCTGCATTCATTTTTGCCTTGGTTCCTGTGCCCTACATAGCATCCACAGCAGCCACTTATCTGCAGTGATCCAGCTCAGAGTTCTGCTGGATTTTATGACAGCACTGCTTCAGATTAACTGCTCCCTATTCTTCTATGAGCCAGTTAATCACTGTACTGCTTATTCTATTACTGGGTAATCAAAAAATTAACAGCAATCATCCTGTAATGGCAATTCTGTGGCATTACATTAGTCAACTTCCTCTGTCCTGAGCTGCTCTTACACAAATTACTCCTTTTTTAATAATTTAATCTATTTTTTTTTACACTCTGAAGTATCTCTCACATTTTGATCCTGACCTATAATGATTAGTTCAGGTAAATTATTTTCATAGCTATTCACATTAAAAAAAAAAATCTTCTCATATTTGAAGTGATTTCTTCTACCTAGACAATTTCATTCCCATTAAAACTTTTTGTTGGGCACCCAGGTGCTTCTTTTGGTAATTGATTTTTTGGTAATTAAGCATATTTGCTTTCCTCAAGATTGTCTCAAGCACTCTTCAAGCAGTAATATGGAGGTTACCTTTGAAAAGCTTCTCCTGCCCACAGTTAATTCAGCAGTGACAAATTTCCCATAGCAAACAAGAGACTTGACATCAGCATTTCTAAACAGCTGCAGTTAATAACGTGACAGGCCCTAATTAGAGCAACAGCATGACCTTCTGTTTGTAGATGCTCACAGAACTACAACTGAATTCAAACAGAATTTCAAGAAGGCTGGTGACATAAAAACTTTCTTCCCGTATCATACAGGCACACTCCACATCCCTTGGGATGTCCCAAACAAATTTGATGCTGCAATAAAGTCATATATTATGCTAATAAGAGGGTTACAGATTTTAATTTTTTCCTAGACACCACTCAATTGAGCAATTGGTGGCTCCAGACTCTTTTACAGCACACATGAATAAAAAAGTCAGAGCTTTTCCATCATCAAGCAAGCAAACAAAATTCAGTAATTCAATAGGTGATTGGAAGATGCTAAATTACACAACCACAGAATGGTTTGAGTTGGAGGGGACCTTAAATCCCATCCAGTGCCGCCCCAGCCATGGCAGGGACACCTCCCACTGTCCCAGGCTGCTCCAGCCCCAAAGTCCAGCCTGGCCTGGGACACTGCCAGGGATCCAGGGGCAGCCACAGCTGCTCTGGCCACCCTGGGCCAGCCCCTGCTCACCCTCCCAGGGAAGGATTGTCATTTCTCCTAATACCTGAGGTAAATTTTTCTTCTGATTTGAAGCCATCACCCTTTGTCCTGTCACTCCAGTTCCTGATGCAGAGCCCCTCTCTGACTCCCTTGTAGCCCCTTCAGACACTGCAAGGCTGCTCCAGGTGCCCACACAACCTCCTCTTCTCCAGGCTGGGCCACCAAACAGATTCCCAGGGTTCAGGAAATAGGGAATTACAGCTCCTCTGCCAAACACCAGGAAATAACATAATACCCTAAAGTAAACACATTTCTCTGACCACCTTGCTCTTGATGCTCTTCCTATTTTAAAAGGAAGGAATGAGGGAACTCAAATGCATCTATGATGTTAAGATGTACCCCAAAATGACAGGAGTTTCAACTGAGTGCAGCATACACTAAAATCACTCATCAAGGGTGAAACTAGAAAGTTAAAATCCCTTCTAGTAAGTCCCTTAAAAATGCAAATCAATAATAACCCCACAGAAGTTATTGAAGGTAGAAATTGTTATTGGTTATTCTCCTCTACTGTTTCTTCTCGTTTAGAAGGTGCCGTGTGCCATTTGCTAAAAAAAATAAATTATTCCATCAGGGTACACTTTTTTTTTCACAACTTTATTATGTTTTTTCCCGTATTTTTTGTAAATTAAGTAATTGAAGCATCCAGTCAACATGAATTTGAATCGTTTTTATTTCAAATATGTTCATGTCTCCACTATCAGAAATAGAAAACAGTTGCTTGACATGGCATAGTTATGTGACTGAGCTTTTCAAGACAGATGTGTCTTGGAAACTTGAAGAAAAGAAGGGACTACAAGCAAAACTTTTCTGTGCTGCTCATTTCCATCGTAAGTAACCTTAAACCACCCTAAACTGAAGCAAATATGCTTTAATTCTTGTCAAAAGTGATTGCTTTACTACTCAGTCTCTTATTAAAGATGCAGAGTAGATGAAAGAATTTGAAAATGTTATTAAAGGTGAAGTTAAATTAAAGAATGAAGACTCCAGTGCAGGGAGGCACTTAATCATGTACTGAGGGTCTGCAGTGGTTCTGGCTGCTTCCCTAAATCTGATTCTGTGTCCTGAACAGCAGCACTTCCATTTTTTCCAATTTGAATTGTATGAGAATTCCACAGAGAGAGAGAGCACAGACCTTGCTGTGTACCTGACAGCCATTTTCAAGTTGCATTTAATGATATGACAAATGGTGTGTAATATCTGTGAGAATGATTTTAAAGGGTTTGCTCAGTAATCCCATTATCTTGATTAGGCTGCCATGATAAGCATCTCTTAAAAATCTTATTTGCTCCTGGATTTTCCTTTGTAGTTTCATTGCACTTTGAATTGAATTGCATGCATCATCCTTCTGCCACAGCCTCCTATTTTATTCCAGCAGTTTTGGATGTTATTTCCCCCTTGGCATGCCCAGATGTGCACTTGCAGATTTCACTGCCTTGTTCTTTCCCCTAGGTCATTGCTGCATTAGGACAGATTCACTGCAGGAAAGAAATGGACACATTCGAGCTCTTCTAGGGTTAGAAAAAACGTGTTCTGCCTATGGTTGGGCAGAAATAAAACAGAATTAAGAGGTGTACTGGTGGTATTACTCCCTAAGGATAGAGACTCTTAAATCCCCTGGGCAAGGAGTAGTTTCTGTTTGTGTAGTAATGCACAGCCACGTGCCATTGTGCACCACACCCCTGAGGAATCGTGGAATCACACAGGACCTGCAGACCTTACAAGCCTCCTCTGCAGGATCCTGACAGGAGCAGGCACGTGCAGACTGCAGAATTCACAGTGACAGAAACAAACAGAGTTTCAGCACAGAGGTTATTCCAGCAGCACAATCAGCAGGGCCTCCATGAGATGACCTGGAAAGGGATATGGTTCCTTCTGAGGGCACCAGGGATGGGATGAACTTTTTAAAAATGGACAGGAACACATTTGTGAGCACAGCTGCTCCAGGAGGCAGGGCCCACAGGAAAGATTGGCACTAATGAATTGCTGGGTGTCCAGGGCAGGCAGCAGGAGGAGGACAAAAAAATATGAACTTACCTCAGCTGGTGGAAGTGCACCATAAGACTTCTCATAATATCCTAGAATATCCTGAGTGAAAGTGAGCCCATAAGGAAAATCACATTCCAACTCCTGACCCTGCACAGGACACCCCAAGAATCCCACCCTTTGCCTAAAGACATTGTCCAGGCATTTCTGAAAGGCAGTAAATAACTCCCCCCAAAAAACATCATTAATGAGGACCCTGAGCAGGCATTCAGAGAGCTGTTGAGGACATGTGCACAGGACTGTGGGGTATGATTGGTACAGAAGAAACAACAAGGAAAATTCTGGGGGAGCCAGAGGAGAGAAATCACCAGAGGAAATATTCCTGAAAACCCTCAGGCTGCCGTGCCTGTGGTTATTTAGGATGCCACACATGAGGTAAATCTGCATCATATACTGAAAGGAAACCTTTGGCATCTTCTTAACTGCCTAGAAGGGCAGTTTGGTGATTTTATCTCAGATTTTGAGACATTAAAATGTAGAGGGAATAAATGGAGATGCCAGCATCTCCACGGGAATAATCACTACCAGCAGAGATTCAGTCAAGGAGTTTTTTCAGCTGCTCTGCTGAGAACACTGAACACCAACCCTTTGCAAATTTGGGATCCAGGTGGCTGCTCTTCAAAGCTAAGCTCTTCTGGGACCTCTGCTTCACAGGACTGAGTTTTCATGGGAGGACCACTGCATACTTTGAAATATTAGTTTCTAATTAAAAAACAGGTTTAGCAAAAGCAGAAACATTCAAGAAAACAAAGCAAAATTAGAAATCACCTACAGTAGTGGTGCCAGAGCAGTCTGCCCTGAAAACCCCACCTGTTCTGATGCAAACCTACCAGCACACAGCCTCAGAGAGCTCAGAAAGATGATATTTCCAAGTTACACACAACTTCCCATGAGTGGTTTGCATTAAAAGCAAGTCAGCAGCTGAGATGGGGATGACCTTTCGACTATAACCACTGCTCCTCTCACAAGTAATTTCTCTAGAGCTACATTTCCCTGCTTTATCTTAGCAGATGATACTACTGCTACTGCCAATGCTGCTCTAAAATTCCTTTTATCTATTTTTGAGCTGTTATGTGCCTAATAATTATAATGTAAATGTGCTTTCATAGCTACTGGGCAATTCTTGTTTTTTCTCTCTTCATAATAAATTACTTATATTAAATTACAAACAGCAGCCTGAGGCTGTAGAGATGATACCCAGAGGCTATTAAAAACTTTCAACCTCATGTCTGACAACTGGGGAGTTAAACAAACATCCTCACATATGTTACAGTTACAATAAAAGTGATAATTATCTTTGTATTATAAAGGATGTTAACTACCCCACAAATTTATTTTTCTTAAAATTTTATGAGGACGCAAATCTACATTTTACAGCTTTTACTTTTTGTTTTCATTACTGTATGGTTTGTAGCACCGTCACACAAGCCTGAAAAAAAATAATTCTGTTTTTGGGTTTTTTTTACATTGGCAAAGGAGTATTCATTGCCTCTAAATTCCTCACTTTTCCTCAGTTTCCAATAGCACTAAAGGACTGCAATAGTTATTTTCATCTTACTGGATGATATCATAGACTTCTACTGTCATTTTTATTTTTACTATTTCATACTGCTTTAGTTAACCAGTATGAGGAACCTGAGGTTGCATACAAATTTAAATCTGATTTATTTTTTTTCTCATTCCCAAGCGATCAAGAGTCTCTTCAAGCTGGAACAAAAATAAACACATTTCAAACGGTCTTAAACACTGGGCAAGCTAATGGGCGTAAAAATGCCTGTTATTAAAATAAATGCAACTTTCTTGGGCAAACAAAACTGTAGCCTATAAATAGATTATCCCTGACAAATTAGGCAGGTGCAGGAAAGCTGTAGAGCCTGTGATGTATCTCCTGAAAGCAAGAAAGGGCTCATCTGATGGAGATAAGACAATTGTTCCAAATACTCGTAAAGAGCTGTTTGATCTGAAACCTACTGAGATGATTAAAAAGCACCTACCAGCCCTTTTTATCCTTATTTTCATGGGAATATAGGAATATAATGCCACAACATTATGTTCAATAGAAACCCAGATTGAAGTGATGGTGTTTCTGAGCAAAACATTTTGTCTTTATTTATCCACTGTGCCCCATCTTATCAATTCACCAAAGGCTTTGAACACCTTTTTATTAAAAAATAATGTCTGGGAGGTACATCTATTTTGATTTGGTATTGGATATTTGCACTGCTCTGCTGGACATTTAGGCTGTAAATATTGGATGTTTACATTGGAAGCACAAAAAGAGACCCAGAAAATATTAGAAAATGTGGATTTTTTTTTTTTTTTTTTTTGTTCCTTCTCTGGAAGAGCAGCTGTTCTCTGAGCCAAAACTACACAGGGACCTGAAAATCTGAGAGAAAAAAATATATCTCCTCTGTGATATAATTTTCATCTCAGTTGCTGGGAGAAAGGGGAAGGGGGGAAGACAAAACAACATGGGAGACAATGATGGTTTAGATAGACAATAAAAATAAAGACTTTTACACAAATAATCCTTATTGAAAGAAAATAAATCAGTGAAATATGGTAAAGATTACATGTCTACATAGTGTTCACATTCTTCCTGACATTCTGCAGAGATTTGGGCATTTTCTTTTAGGTAAAGCATCACAGAGAACAAAAGGTCATAAATATCAAGTGGAAAAGAAATAATATTTTGGAAAAAAAGTATGTGTGGTAAAAATAAGTTGCTGTGAGCTCATTTGGTAGAAAAAAAATAATATTTTTCTTATTGATGAACCTACAGTATTTAAATGATGAGCTATTCTTATGAAATAAAAGATCCTTGAAATGAGAATAAAACAATTTCAATCTGTTAGACCAAGAGAGAAAATAAAAATACATGTGGTCAGTAAGAAAAGGGGATATTTTTCCCTTAATATTTTCCTAATAGATTATTCCAAACATGTTAAGCTGCTTTCAAGAAATCTAGGTGACTCTAGAAAGATTATGCAAATAATTATTCCACTTCTGTTCTTTTTCTGGTGAAGTATCTCCACCATTTTTAATGTAGCAAAGTCCCAGCAGCCCATATCTCTACCACACAGCTGGCAAGCATATCTAAAGGATTATGCATAATATGCATGTGAGCCCATGAAGCAAATGCATTTATTCAGGACTGAAAAGAAGTAGGAAAGCTTTAGTTCCTGAGCCACAGAGAAAAATGGCTGAAATAAATTTTTATTTCTCGTCCATCCTTTTCCTCAAATCCCAACCTCTTGCTACCTGCGCCTCCATTTTCATGGCAAGATTAAAAGCATCACCAAACCCACCCTGAAAAGGCTTTTTTTTTCCCATGGATTCTGGATGATTTTTTTTTTTTCTTAAAACTAGATGGATGTACAGAATCTTTTCTTCCCTCCTCCTCCCTAGGTGAGCATTTGTCACTGACATTTGTGAGTGTTGCAGGCTCCCATCAAGACAAGGCTGCTGTGGATACTGGCAGGTGTGAATGCAAGAGAATAATTCATTCTCCTCAGACTCATTCCAAGGCAAGAAAATGTGCAAATGCTCTTTTAAACCCAGGACTACATATAAGAAAAAAACAAAACAAAAAACCACAAAAAACCCACAAATAAAACCTCAAACCCAAAAAAGTACTGTTTTTTTATGCTAACTTATCGCAAACAGTATTTTACATCACCCATCACTATTTTATTTAAAAATACTATTCCCACAGCTAGANTTTCATGGCAAGATTAAAAGCATCACCAAACCCACCCTGAAAAGGCTTTTTTTTTCCCATGGATTCTGGATGATTTTTTTTTTTTCTTAAAACTAGATGGATGTACAGAATCTTTTCTTCCCTCCTCCTCCCTAGGTGAGCATTTGTCACTGACATTTGTGAGAGTTGCAGGCTCCCATCAAGACAAGGCTGCTGTGGATACTGGCAGGTGTGAATGCAAGAGAATAATTCATTCTCCTCAGACTCATTCCAAGGCAAGAAAATGTGCAAATGCTCTTTTAAACCCAGGACTACATATAAGAAAAAAACAAAACAAAAAACCACAAAAAACCCGCAAATAAAACCTCAAACCCAAAAAAGTACTGTTTTTTTTTATGCTAACTTATCACAAACAGTATTTTGCATCACTCATCATAAATAGTATTTTAAAATACTATTCCCACAGCTAGAACAATTCCTTAAATATGGTGCCCAGACTTCTACTTTTACAGCATTTGATTCTGTTTAAGTGTTTTTCTCCACTGCCAGAAGTCCTCAAGGAATGTGAATGTGGGTGGGCACATCCACCCTTGAATCCCATTTTGGTAATATCTGGGTTTAAAATTTGAAGATTCAATGGAATCCTGTGTAAAGGAATGGCAGCAGGTTGGATTTTTTTTCTCATATTTTATATTGTTTGGATTCCCTGCAGAGTTTAACTCACACCTTATGCACCAGCAGTGACACCAGCTAGAGAAAAATGAGTTTTTGTTTTCGGGGCAAATTGGAACAGGAGGGTTTGAACTGAAGAGTTCATGTGCTGATAGCAATCAAATCAAGATAACACAGAGCCTACACACCTCCTCAGCTTCCAGAGGGGGTTTTGCCATCTCCAGTGAAATCCCTGATGCCACAACTGGAACAGCTGGTGTTTGAGAGGGCAAGGGACATCCTAACTGCTCTGACTTAATGCTGAGCTGCTAAAGCAGGAGAATTCCACACCTAGACCAGTGCAGAGCTCATGCAGAGAAAGGAATTTTGCTGTTGCACTTCTGCATCAGATTTTTCTGGTGTCTTACTGCATAATTTTCACCTGTGGCTTCACCCCTCTGCCCAATACTCTAAAAAGACAGCAAGTGATTAAAAGGCTGTCTACAAGAGCCCTGCACACTCAATCTGTGCCCATTTGTGAGCCTCTGAATGTCACCCACAGAAGTGTGGATCCTATGCTGTGAATATCACTCTCCTGGCCAGTAAATCTGCCTTGCTGTCCTTCTCAGATCCTCTGAGGTGTAATCCCAGAAACTGCTTATCTGACAGCTCTGTTGTTCAGCTTTTTGACTCTCCCTCAGAGTTCTTGCTCTTTTCATCTATTTTAAGAAAAATTCATGGCCAATAACAGCATCCCCAGGCTTTTGAAAATGACCAAACTGGGTCTG
>VZTB01010982.1:106083-119503 GCA_013397245.1 Thryothorus ludovicianus
CAGCCTGGGACAGTGGGAGTTGTCCCTGCCATGACAGGGGGTTTGGAATTAGAAGATCTTCAAGCTCCCTTCCAACACAAACCATCCTAAGATTCTCTGATGACCCAAAGCCCCTGTGAAGGGATGGATTCTGACACCCAGCAGAGATTGCACACGAGATGTGCAACCACCTCTCTGTCACCTCAGGCACTGTCTGGCTCTAAGAGAGCCTGAAGAGGACAGAGCAGGGTGGCTGAGCTCTCTCTGTGCTAAAGAGCAGGCTGAAGCACAGACAGACACTCATCTGACCCACTTGGAGATAATCAGATAAAGAAGGAGCACAAAGTGAAGCAAGTCTTACTAACTCATGGCTGTCATAACCTTTGCTTCCTCACAGGAATGATTTCCCTTGACCTACCATCCACTTCAGAGCATTCGTTAACCTCCTTTAAATTAGAAATTATAATGTAGGCTTGGTAAAAATAAGTGTGAAAAAAAAAAAGAGAGTGATGATAATCCCACTGAGACACAAATCTCTAGCTCACAGGAGTAGACACTGATTCTGTCAGCCAAGGGTCTGACCTGTGATGCCAAAACTGAAAAGATGCTCTTACCAGAGGGGTTAATTCAGACAACTCTTTTAAAATGCAAATTTTCTGCTTTTTGCTTTTCTTGATTTCAAGCACAGCAAAGCAGGGGCTGTAATTAGAGAATGGGTAGTCGGCACTGTTCACCAGTTGTGCGTAAGCTTTAAACTAATAACTCAGCAATTAGAAGAAAAATGAGCAGTAATTACACACATTTTACTCACTGCTAGACAGATGGAACATTTTCTGCTCGTTATTGGCAAACTGTCACTGCGTTTATTTCATTTTTAGTGTTTACTGTTTGTTGTAGTTTGATTAGGAATAATTACAGGCTAGGAAAAATACGAAAGAAATGAACAGCCTTTTCATTTTTACATCCTTAAAGTGATACAGCCATTTCTTCCCCCATTTTCTCCAAGATGAACATGGTTCTCTGTTTAAAACTTCATTGAAATCAGGCTGCACCTTACAGAGCTTGGTGAGAAAAAGGAGTAAGGCAGTGCAGGGAACACCATCCTCTCCAGAATGGCTGGTAAAACACTGCTGGGGTCACAGGCAGCTTCCCTGGTGGCCACTGCTCCATATTGCCAAGCTATTTCATAAATTGGTTTATATTTATTGCAGCTACAAGGCTCTAGTCAAAAAAAAAATCATGTGAGCCAGATCCCAGCCTGCAGGGCAGGAGCTGCAGGGAGCGAGCAGTGCCCTTACCCCAGGTAAGCAGGAAAATACAAGAGGCTGGAGGCAGGACCTTCATTTTCCCACCTTGCTGGAGTTTGCTTCCCTATCCTCTCCTACCTTATTCTGGATTTCTGAGCCTTTGTGTTGCACAGACTGTGCCTTACTCCCAATCTTTGGGGATAATTTGAGGGAAGGGAGTAGGTGGCTGGCACCTGTGGTTAGAACTGCAGAGCAAAGCACCCAAAGGAATATCCAAAGCTTCCAGAGAAACCAGGCCCTTGGAGTGTGGGGACCAGGGCTTGTCTCTGACTGCCCTGGAGGCTCAGGGACCCGGGCAGGGGTCACAGAAACCCTGGAACAGATCCCAAAACACCTGTGGTTTGGATTTTAGCCCATGGGAACCATTGCCAACCTTAAAAGAAGAATTACAGGTCACAAGAGTTTAAATGGAGTAATAATAAGTTTGTCACAGGGTGTAAAAGTAGATTTTGGGTTTAGTACAGGGGAGTGTGTGAGGCCAAGATGGAGGAACCTCGTGGCTTTTTGGGTTTCTTTCTTCTTCACATTCTCCATTTCTGCTGTGATGGTGACAGGGGTGATTGGTTTAGAGTAGAGACAGACTGTGTGACATAGGTGATAGGTATTGGAAAGTAATTGTAAATAATGTAAACGTAGTTTTTAGTATAAAAGATAAACCTTGCCTCAAGGGCGAGGAGTTTGCCTTCTGCAGTCCTGCCAGAAAGATCTCAGCAGGTCAAAGAAAGAATGTTATGGATAAGGTAAAATAAACAACCTTGGAAACAAGAGCTGAAGATTCTGAACTCCTTCTTTCACTGCAGCTGAGAAAAAACGGACTTTTAGCATGTCGGGAATATTTTTAAAGTACAGAAAACCCACCATTGGAGAGATTTCTAAATACTGAAGCTTTGAAACAGGGACAAAGACCTCCTGTTTTAATTCTATTCATGACAAGGTTTTTCTAAGCTCCTACCTGAAACACATAGAGTAAAATACACCTAAGTGTAGTCAGAGCTCACTTCTTCCTCAGTTCCAGCATCACTGAGATGCTCTCACTGCCCCTGCACCAGACTCCTGGATATCACTGCCATTTTTTTATAGATAGGATAGGAAAAAGCAAATGAATGCTCCTATCAATAAATCCTGACACTACAGACTAAACAGATCTTGTGACAAGGCGTGGTGGGGTGGGAGGTGGATCAAGTCTGCTTTGCCTCAGGAATCCATTCAGTAATTCTGTAAGGTCTGAAGGCCTTTAAACAATCATTACGTGAAGATTTCCTCTGCTTTGCTTCAAAATATTTCCAGCACAATTTTATTCTTTTTAATTTTATTTTATTTATATCATCAACATTTTAACCACCTCTGTCTTATTTAACATTTAGGTTTTTAAAAATAAAGGGACAAAGCAACAAACTTAAGGAAAAAAAAAAAAGATTATTAATTTCCCTTCAAATATCATGGGATTTGAATGTTTGGTATAGGGTGCCTCTCTGATAAATTGATTTAAATTCACTGATGCACATAACCTAATACCACTTGAACAAATAACAACATTAATGAAGTCCTAGGAAAATCCAAACCAGTCCTGTTATGAAATCTGGCTGCAAACTTCTCATGAGGCAGCAGTGATAATCTCCCATTTATGTAATGCCTTGGAAAAGTTTCCTGGCTTTATGGCAGCATCTTTAGGGCAACAAAATTTTGGTATGACTCATAAATCCTGTATTAGTCAGGTTGGAATTGAAAACTAAATCATTGGGAGAGTTTTCCCACTGCCAGCCCTTTCACCTGGTACAAAGCTGCCAGGCACTGCATCCACCTCTCCTTCCACAATTCATAGTCAGTGGTTTTCTCAGAAGCACTAAATAAATGTTCTCTCTGATTGAACATGAATGAACTCTACAGCACAAGGCATCACATGAAGCAGCTTTTTCAAGGCCTGAAACATAAAGCAGCTCTGAAAAAGTTTCCTTGCAAAAAAAAGAAAAGAAAATTGTCTTTGAATGCATATTATTTTTAAGACTTTTCTGAATGCCTTTTAGTTATAGCTTCAAGTTTTTCTCCAGAATAACAAGCAGTGAATGATTCTTCTACACTGCCAGCTGAAAGACCATGCAGAGGCTCTACAGACCCTGGAAGTAGAGATTATGGGGGGAAAGTACCATGACTACAGGAGCAAAGCAGAGGCTTTGATTGCTGCAGCAGTAGAAAGCAGCAAAATAGTAATGGCAAAGAAATGGAAAGCAGGAAAAATGGCTGAAAGAGCAAAGATTGTGCAGCAACAGAAGACTTCAAATTATGTGGCAAAATATTCACTGCAGGTCATTGGTGCTTTTGTGCATGAGGCAATTCCTGCTTATGAGGCTGTTGTAGAAATTTGTAAAAGAAAAAGGGTGCATCATCAATCATAGAATTATAGAAAAAGAAGAAAAATGGAAGGACCTGGATTGGAAGGGAGCTCAAAGATCACCTGATTTCAAACCTCCTGCCACAGCCAGGGACAGCTTCCACTGCCCCAGGTTTCTCAAAGTTTCACTCAACCTGGTCTTGAACACTGCCAGGGATCCAGGGGCAGCCACAGCCTCTCCAGACAACTCATGCCAGGGCCTCATAAACCTCACAGGGGAAGTTTTTATTATAATTTCCCATCTAACCCCACTCTCTGTCAGTGGGAAGCCATTCCCTGTCCCTGCATCCCTTGGGAATTGTCTCTCTCCAGGTTTCCTGGGGCTCCTCCAGGCCCTGCAAGGCCACCCTGAGCTCAGCCCAAAGCTTCTCCTGTGCAGGTGAACAATCCCAGCTGTGCCAGCCTTTGCTGCCAGCAGAGCTGCTCCATCCTCTGCCCATCCTGCTGCCTCCTCTGGGCTCTCTGCAGCAGCTCCAGCTCCTCCCTGTGCTGGGCCCAGGGCAGGAGCAGATCTGCACCTGGGGGCTCACCTGAGGGATTCAGGGACAGAATTCCCCCTTTTCCTGTTGCCCCCACTGGGGGATGAGTCCAGGACACAATTGCCTTTCTGGGCTGCAAACACAAACTGCCAGCTCGTGTCCAGCCTTTGTCTAGGTTGTATTTATCCAGCCTTATGATGGAAGGATATTTCAAATAGGTGGGGACTGGAAACCAGCTGGTTTTTTATTATTTCTAAAGCTGGAACAAACGTGATCCAGCAGAGCTGAGACACTGCACCAAGTCAAGCTTCTGCCCAGCAAAGAGCAGCTGGAAATTGTCCTTGCAATATTATTCACTCCCTGAACACTTGGGAGCACACTCCTGGCAACCACAAGGTATAGCACCAAGGTCAGCACACTCTCTTTTTGTATCTTAAATTCATAATAACTCGCAATTGATAATAAATCATAATTTCCCTTTAGCTGTGCTCTGAACGGAATAAAATAAAACCACTGGCAGTTTCACATTTCTCATTTTCTATAAAATTTGGAAAACAGCACTTTCCTCATGGTGATAGAAGAAAGAGAATTTCTGTCTCGTTGTAAAGCTGTGCTGTTAATGATATTTAATTACCCACGCTTAATTACACCTGGCACTCTCCATCTTTGGCTCCTAAGGATTTTCCTAGTTAGATGATTAATGTGCATATAAGTGTGGAAAATCTCAAAGCTGGGGCTTAACCTTGGCACTAAAGCAAGGCAAACTGGAGCATCTGCACACCCATAGCTGGGCTCCATTTCTTTGTGGCACTTTGTCAGTACAGAGGTACTTTAATACCACAGATACATTCCACAGAGGAGTTAAAAAGAACTGTCCTGTGACATTTGCTTGAATCTTTTATTTTTCCCCCTTCTAATTAAGGTTTTACATCAGGACACCAAGCAGAAGCACAGATTTTGAACACTCTTAATTTGATCTACACAGGGAGAGTTAAAGAAAAATAACAATTTTTATAAAAGTGCTGTAATAATTGAATGCTGTAAATTGCATTCAATAAACCTGAAGTAAGTATGACAAACTTCTTCGCACCTGGCAGAACCCTAAGGCATTTCTCACTTAATTTTATTTTTTTTTATAGATCATAACTCTTTAATTCCTATTCTGCTCCAATATGTAGCAGTTTTGTAAATAGAAACCCTCAGAGCATCAGAACTGTGCTTCATCAGGGCCTCCATAGGAGACTGCACTATTAATTACAAATTATATAATGTTTCAATAGTATTCCTGAATGGCTTTTGGAACAATTTTTAGAATATTCTACTAATGTCCTGGAGGATAAATGAGAATGTTAGAAGCCCATAAGGAGTGACCCGTTTTGACCAGAGGTTTTTAATTTTAAAGATGGTACAAGCAGGATGGAATTGTACACATATATAGCACTGGGTGGAATATATATATATATATCAGGATGGAATTGTACACAATAGCACTGGGTCATGTAACAAAGTTGAAATTTTATTCTAGAGTACAGATTTTGTTTTGAGTTGCATGAGATTTAAGCTGCTCAGTTCCTGTATCTGGGTTGCATAAGAATAAATGAAATTTATGTTCAGGTGTTGTAATCTACCAAGTGACACAGAATAGCTTCATGAGATCATTTTATGGTTTTTTTTTTTGTAAGGAAAAGGTCCCTAAAACGAATTTGTTCTATTTCCATCCCATCTACAACTCTAGTCAAGGAATACCACTGGCTAGAAAAGGAAGGCCGGAAGGAAGAGAGAAAGAGAGAGAGAGAGAGAGAGAGAGAGAGAAAGAGAGAGAAAAAGAAAGAAAGAAAGAAAGAAAGAAAAAAAGAAAGAAAGAAAGAAAGAAAGAAAGAAAGAAAGAAAGAAAGAAAGAAAGAAAGAAAGAGAAAGATGCAAGCAGATCAAATCTAGCTGATAAATAAACTTTTGAGAAATAATCAGACTCTGTCTCTTGTCCTTGCAAGAATTTAACAAACGTCCAATATATTTCAGCTTCAGAAAAACAGTGTAAGACCCCTCCATTTCACTCGTTATAGAAGCTCCAGTCATAGTTTAAAGCTGCATTATCTCAAACAATCTGAAAAGTTAAACAACATTTGAGAACCCAAATTTGTTTCCTGTGAATAGAATCAAAGGATCATTAATATTGGCAAAGCCCTCCCAGCCCATTGAGCCCCAGCTGTGCCCTGTCCCCACTCTGTCCCCAACCCAGAGCACTGAGTGTCACCTCCAGGTGCCACCTGCAGGGATGGGCACTCCAAAGCTCCCTGGGCAGCCCCTGCCCATGCTTAAGAACCCTTTCCATTCCAAAATTCTTCCTAGCACAAACTTTCAAAATGTGATTGTTTATCTTAAACCCAGACATGTGGAAAAGAGCTTTAAGTAGCATGAAAACTTGAATGAAAGGGAGTTTGTTAGGCAGAAAAGCAGGGCCAGAGAAAACAAGAGCTCATCCATGAAGCAGCACTTACAAAGCAGGTTTACCCCAGCAGAAGAACAGCTCAATTAAATTTCCCTTTGCTCTTCCAAGCAAAACCCATGTGGGCTCAGAGCAGGTATTCATGAACCGGTTCTTGCTGACTGTGCTAGAACACCAACTTCTTTGCTGAACAAACTAAACTAATTGTTGCTCCAATATTAAAGCATATATTCCCTTTCTCACTTCTGACTCAGCTTTGAATGAAATAATTTCTCCAGGTATTACAGAGGCAGATGACCAATGTAATTTGACCAATGTAATTTCCCTGCCAACTTTTTTCAGACATCGATCCAAGGCAACTCCATTAATGGGTTGTTTTATTAATGTGCTTTGTCAACTTCATTAGCCACTATTCATGAGGACTCTGTCCTAAGGGTTTTCCTCTCAAAATTAAAATGAAGTGAACAAGAAGAAAAGCATCTCACAGTTACTTGTGCATTTTATAAACAAATGTGATTATTAATTCTTTTGGTAGATAGAGAAGCCCAACTTTTCCTCAGCATTTCTCAGGGTGCCAGGATACATCTGGTTGGTGAGGTTTGCTTAGTTTCATCTTCTTTACTTGACTTGGGGATGAAAAATCAGGCATGAGTCAGCAATGTGCCCTTCCAGCCCAGAAAGCCAATTGTATCCTGGGCTACAAGAAAAGCAGTGTAGCTTGCAGGCCAAGAGAGATGATTTTCCCCTTTCACTTCAGTCTGTATCCAGGTCTGGGGTCCCCAGAACAAGAATAGCTGAACCTGTTGGGTCGGGTTCAGAGGGGGATCACAAAAAGGGTCAGAATGTTGGAGCACCTTTCTTGTGAATAAAGGCAGAGACAGTTGGGGTGGCTCAGCCTGGACAAGAGAAGGTTTTAGGGAAATATTATTGTTTCTAAGCCTGCAAGGTGCAGGAGGCTTATAGAAAACATGGAGACTTTCTACCAGGCCCTGAAGAGAGAACAGAGTAATGATTTAAAACTGAAAGAGGGTAGATCTAGAGTGGACCTAAGGAAGAATATTTTATTTTTTTTTTAACTATAAGAGTGCTGAGACACTGAAAGAGATTATTCAGAGAAGCTGTGGCTGTTCTGTACCTGGAAGTGTTCAAAACCAGGTTGGATGGGGCTTGGAGAAACTTAGTCTAGTGAAAGATGCCCTTGCCTATGGCAGGGAGGTTGCAATGCTCTCCTACAACCCAAACCAACACTCAATTATCATCAATACAAAAGAGTATAAAGCCTTTTTGAAGAAATTCATAAACTCCTTGGAGATCTGATGCTGATTTTGAAGAAATTCATAAACTCCTTGGAGAGCCTTGCTGGTTGAGGAAAATGTCATTCTGTTTTATTTGTTTCTCCCACTTTCTGCAGAGGGATTGAAAAAGGCTCTTCCCTTCAGAAGCAGAACATAACTGAAAGTGCTACAACAAGCCCTTCAGTTTTGTTTTACAGAAAAAAGGGGCTCATTACTGATAATCTCATCTTTCAAAAATTCTGTTGATGGTCACAAATGACTGCCTTAACCCTAAATATTTCAAGACACATTTTAGAAGCTGGTTTGTAAAGGGCTTCAACAGCTTTAGCCTCAGACTGTGCTGCACAGGTCTGCAGTAATTCTCGCAGTAATACATTTAAATACTTCTGCTGTATTTTAAAAAAGTAGGTAATATCAGGAACACTGCTGGAAGCTGAAGTGGAAAGACATCTGAGCTGAATCCTATTTACCACTGCAGATGGATATCATAGAATCATGGGATAATTTGGGTTGCAAAGAACCTTAAAGGTCATCCAGTGCCACTCCCTGCCATGGGCAGGGACAATTCCCACTATCCCAGGGTGCTCCAAGCTCCATCCATCCTGGCCTTGGACACTTCCAGGCATGAGGCAGACACAGTTTTTCTGGATAAATACACCTTTTATCTTTTGGGTTTTTTCTCCCCAAGGAAGCCAACTCCTTTCAGCTGAAGTGTGTATATAAGTGAAGGGCAACCATTAACACAGAATTCAATTAGCCTAGAGTTTAATGCAAGGGACCTCATTGTGAACAATTAGCAGTGTTTAACTAACAAAAATAGTATGATATTATGGCCCCATTGAAGTCAGAGGACATTTACAACTTGCTTCTATCTCCAGACTTAGAAAAGTCACATACCTGCCCTGCTGAGCTGATATAACTTCATTTCCGTCGTGCCTTCACAGATAATTTGTCTCTCTTACACTACACACAGAAATTCTGGGGTTTGCCTGTTCCCACCATCCTTTCCCTTGAGCAGTGACTACTGCAGAGCAGCCCTGGAGCTCAAGAGAGAGTGTGAGAGGACATTTCTTCTTCCTCACAGCCACTTGGTGCCTGACCAGTCCTACCCACCCCAGGCCAGTTACTCAACACAGCTCCATCAGTGGGCTCCCGTTTTTATTATCAACAGGAACAAAATTAAAACCTTTGCCAGCTCATTCTACAGCTTCTCTAGAAAACTGACATATAGAAATGTACAGTATGAAGTGAAGCCAAGGAGAAAGAAAAAAAGAAAGTAAAACATAAGTTTTACGGGACCATGTCACTGCTGAGGGAGAGGGAAGTTTAGCAAAGGTAAGTTGCTTTTTAACTCCAGTTTTTTCAATATGAGAAAAGTCTCTGATAGAGCTGACAAATGGAAAACAAATTTTCACCAAGTATAACCACTTAATAGGCTTTCCTTAATAAAGTATTAATCCACTTGCTTCCCTTGACCTTTTTTAATGATTTTCCCCCATTTTGCCTTCCACCTAGAGCCCAGGTAATGGTGAGGAACAAAGAGGTGCTAAATAGTAATAAAGACAGCAGTGAATGTGTTTGCTTTTATGGCCTGCAAAAATTCTCCATGAGTAAACTTCGAAAAAGGCACAGGTTATACTGATAGGTGTCACTCAAAAAGAATTTGGAGCAGGAAAAAATATTAAAGAAAAGGTATAATTTTACCAGTAAGGTGACTGGAGGAAGGTGAATGTAAAACTGAACAGATGCTGCCTTGCCAAGTGACTCTTGTAACAGCTGCTCTAAACCAGACATCACCAGAACAGTGAATATAAAGTTATTGATGTTACTAATTGTACTGTGTCACACTTTGCACCATTGTTCTGTCAGGTTCCTGCAGAAATTTCTGACAAATACACTACTTACACTTTTCAGCCAGCTAGTAGCATTTTAACATGCCATTCTCTGGGGGGAAAAAAATGTCAAAAAACTTAAGGTATTTTGAAAAACTTGCTTCATAATGAACTGGTCCACTGTCACACACAAGAGCATTTCATTCCCCTGGCTGCTGCGAGAAAAGCAAAAGAAATAATTAGACACAGGAAAAAAAAAAAATAGACCAGAGGCACTTTTCATTCCACTTATTAGTAGGTAGAACACTCCTGACAGGAGCAGGCAGAGATCCCAAGGAGAAATCAGCCACAGGGTGGTGGCCAACATTTTCAGGAACATCCTCCTACTTTGTGCCTGAGAGAGAGAGGCTGGCACCCAGCAAGGTTTTCAAAGCAGCTGGAGGGCACAAATGCACTTTTGTCCCCTTTATTTAACTCTTCTCCCAAAGGTCAGAGAGAAGAGCAGGGGAAAGTCAGGGGCTGAGCTCAGTTTGGAGCTGATCTGAACCCAGGGATGACTCTTGGTGAATCCTGCCTGAGATCAGCATTACACTGCTGAGAAATAGAGCTGAGCATTAAAGGTCATGGTTTTGGTGGCATTATGAGTAGGAGTGTTCTTAGATAAAGAAAAACAACTCCTCACTTCTGCCCTGAAGTCCAAAAAAACAACCTGAGGAGTGAACTTTCCAGATTAAATAAACCAAGGCCCTTTGTCATAGAGGGAGCTTCTGTTCCATGAAGAGCCAAAGAAAGTTTTTGCTGATTCATTTGCTGTCTATCAAGACTGAATTATGAGCCCTCATAAAAGGCTCAGAAAAGAAAAAGAATATATCATCAGAAGTTTCTTTAAGGAGATGTTTTGTGAAGATATATATATATTTAGCTCATTTGCTCTTCAAGGTTAAAACAGAATAATTATGGCTGAACAAATACTTCCCTTGGCAAGCACAAACAGAATTTCAGTCACACTTTCTGTGCAGAAGAGTTGGAAGACAAGGTCAGAATCATGCTCAAATTGAGATTTTAAAACTCTTGATTTCATAAAGCCTTTCTTTATACAGGGATGCTTTAGAAATGTTCATAACCACAGCTTTTGTTGGTGACTTCACAGCTGTGCTGCCAAAACTCATCAGCTGTCACAGGTGAGCTAATTTGGGGACAAGAAATGAAAGAGCAAAGATTATTCTACATGGGTCATGTTGCTCCCATTTTTTATTTGTTGTTGTAAGGTTGCAATTAAAAAAAAAAAGTAACTAAATTTGAAGGCACAGACAAGATTTAAGCAGGTCAAGCCAGTGAAGTATCACACCTTTTTCAGGCCTAAACAGAAAAAACAAAGAAAGGGGTAATTCTTGATTCAGCAAATGCACACAGAATCTAATTATCTGATATTTCTGAATTACTCACGAAATTCCCTGTCCATCATTTGGAAATGATGGCTTGTTAATTCTTACCTGGTAAATATGATGTCTGGGTAAATACAAATGTGTGGCTAAAGAAACGTAGAGACAGCCAAGCTAAAGAAAGTCCATTTGAAAGGGCAAAGTGTATTCCATCTTTTACACAGGGCTGTGGATAACTAGAAAGGTTGACATCAGATAAAGATGCAAAGCTAGAAAAGGATTGTGAGCTTCAAAGGCAATGAGTGCTTGGGAAATTGAACACAGAGGCTGGATTATATAGTTGAGGACTCAGCTGAGCAGCCCACAGAATTGGAAAATTGTCTTTCTTTTGATTATTGGTGTATGTGGCTGATTTAATAAAAAGAGTCTGGATGATGCATAGAATAGGAGCCTCCTTGTGCTCCCTATCCTGTACAGAATAAATCAGCTTTCAAATATATTTCATATGGAAAGAGTTGAGCAAGACAGACAAGGTTAAGTGAAGGAAAAAAAAAAAAGGGCTGACTATCAGGTAAATAAAACACATTGACTGAACTGATGGCAGAAAATAGGAGTGTTGTGGATTTATGGGTGAATTTATGTAATTATTTGTCAGGAAGAGGGAATCTGGTTGACTTCCCAGAAATACCAAAGAACAAATAGGAGATCTGTTAAACTGCTCACAAAAAACCTGCTTACATTAAAATCCCATCAGGAACAATTATTTGTGATCCCATTATCCCAGACACAGGAAAAGGTGAAATAGAAAGGACCTAGTACGACATCTGTAAATACAGGAATGCTCAAGCCAAGTTCCCTACAAGAAATTCCAACATTTTATCTGAGTCTGTTCTGTCTGCACCACCCTGATATTTTTTCCAGGCATTTCAAACCCAATTCTTCACCTCATCCACTTTATCCCCTTCCCATTGCACACTCCAAAGCAGTCACAGGACCCTTCCTCCCATGTGGCTGTTAAATCTCCCTCTTCTTCCTTAACTTCCTCTTTCCTCTTTTTCCATCTTAACATCTCCTCTGTGCCAGTCCCCTGACAGTGGCAGATGAGAGCCAGAGGTCACTACCCCAAATTTCAGTGGCCTCTGAGCTGTTGTCACCATCCTCAGCACCATCAGACCTTTTCAAGTTTAGATCTTATCAAGAATGCCATGAGACAGCAGATGGAGTTATGGTTCCAGTGGTGCCATCTGGAGAACAGGAGAGTTGTCATCTGAACTTCTCCATTCAATGCTACTGAACCCCCTCAGCACACATGAACTTCCATCTCAGACTTTATATTTGCATTTAAACTCTTAATATCAGAGTACCTGTAGGTAGTTCAAGGACAGGAGTTTAAATTCAGGTCTAAAAGCAAACGCAAAGCTCATGTCATAGAGACCTAATGTTTTGAATTGGTAATGCAATGACAAAAAGCTTTGGCACAGTGAATACAAACTGAATGAGGATCCATTTTGTTTAGAGACTGTGCAGCCCTTTTAGGTTTTTGAGAGTTAATTATGCATTCCTAACACTGAGCAGCACAAAATGTTCTTTAGAGCACTGCAGAGATTTGTTGGGGTTGTAACCAGATCGTAGGAGCTGCTCAGTTTCAAACTCCATGGCAATGTGTTGGGGACGTGTCACATTGGAGGTGGGGCTGGGAAGGAACTGAAAGGAAAATTGCATTTTGCTGCCTGATCAGAGGTGCTGAAAAACGTCTGTAAAAGCTCTCTAGTCCCATCCAAACAGATTTCAAACACATTGGAAAATTCCACAAGAATAAGATCTGCTTTTGCTTTGTGATCTATTCCCCCCACCAGCCTAAATTTTATTTTTAGAAGAGCTAAGCTCTCTCCATGCTATAGCAAGCCTGCTTATCCAACTTTTCCATTTTGATGGATGGATTTAGGTCTATGTGACTAAACTTTGCCCCTTTCTGTCCAAGAAAGAAGGAAAATAATATAATTTATGTACACGAGGTGACGCAAAATGCTACTTTCACATACCGAGTCTCATAATAGATCTCAGTGCACTTTTTCATGCAGAATTTAATAAATATCAGGAAACTTGTGAAGTTCTGGATATAAATTATGTCATTGGACTATATGGTTAGCTGGAAAACCAAAATCTCTCAAAATAATTCTATCAAAATTATAGGGATGCAATTTGCAAGCAAATTTGCAATTTGCAACCACGTTCCATTTCCCTGTTCTTTCAGGTAAAATTTCTGCTTTCTTTAAATCATCACCCCAAAACAAAACAAAACAAAACAAAA
>VZTB01010982.1:119534-162290 GCA_013397245.1 Thryothorus ludovicianus
AAAAAAAGGCAAAAAAAAATCACAAAAATAAACCAGTAATCATCTGTGACACATAGAAGATATCTCCATTAAGCTATAGGTTCAAAAGTTCAGCAGCTATGAAGTCAATCTATTTATTAATTTTGTTGCTATTCCAAAATGCATCCACAATTACTGACTGTCCAAGCCAGTTAGATCAAACTCAGGTCAGTGCATGGTGTTCTCATGCTGTTAATCAACAAAACTCCATTTTTTAGGGGTTATTTTACAACACTTTCACTTTTATTTTTCCATATGCTTTTTTCTACTTCATGCCCCAGTGATGGCACCAGTCCCCTCAGCTCCACCATCCACTGATATTTCTGCATTTCTATTTTCCAAAAGTTTCTGGGCACTCCTCGATGTGCATTGTGCAAAACATGATTGTCACTTGTCCCATCAGTCCCTGGGCTGTCAAACAATGCATGATTTCTTTAATACCTCCTCAAGCTGACAAGATTGAGCTAAATTGCATTATTATGTACTTCAGTGCAAAAAGATGGCCTGAGCAATTCCTGTGGTTCCATCCACACGCTTTTCAGAGAGCAGGGCAGCTTATTTTTGCAATATTGTCACCAAAAATTGCCTTTTTTTTTTTTTTTCCCCCAGTGTGATCGCTTTAGGAGAGTTAATTGTGATATTAAATATGGTCTTTCTTCCTGCCTATCCTCAGGGTAAAGAAAAATCAAGAATGAAGCTTGGAATTACTATCAAGCCTGACACATGTACAGAGCATGACCTTCTCTGGGCTCTCAGATGTTGTGGCTTCCCTAGACAAAGAAAAATAACAAAGTGAAAAGGCAAATGTGAACAGTGTGGAACGTTTTTGTCACAACTCACCAGCAGAACTTTATTTGCAAATATCTGTGAAAAGAACAAAATTATTACTTTCCAAAGAAAAATTAGCTGCAGGATGGGACAGCACGTGGATACTTTAACATGCTGCAGAGTTAATCCTGAATTCCAAATTGCGTGCAGGAATCTCTCTGTGAAAGGGATATTTCAGAAGCAGGCAGCACATCTGAAATCCAGTTTAGAATTTACCATCAGAGAAGCAGAATGAGAGGAAGAGTCTCAGCCCCACTCCTCCAGAACACTGGTGCACATCACAAAAGGAACTGTTTTTATTATGAAATGACACATTGGACTATCTCATCTCTACAAAGATTATTTTTGCAGCTGGCATGGATGAAATATCAAAAGTAGCCCTTGAGAAGCTGGTTGATCTAGGGCAATTGATTTTGAAATTAATTTTTTTTTCCACGATTTACGCAATTTTTTTCCATTTCTGGCCAATTAATAGATCAATAGTTACACAGAATTAAATGCTTCAACCCATGGAGAAAGGTGGAGGTTTCCCACAGAGAACAAACCATTCCCAGAAACAAATATACCTTGATCTGTGGAAGGGGGACACAGCTATCATTAATTCATTAATGTAGTTTTCCTATATTAAGCTGACATTTTTAAAGTTCTTGAACAGCATTTCCTTATTTTAGCGACAGAAGCAGCTTCTCGTTTCAGGACCCTGGACAGCGCACACATAACCCCGGGATTCTTTTTAATTTGCTTTTAAAGAGAGACACAGCTCTGAAGAAGAGAAATAATCATCTGTGTCACCCCAGCTCCAAACCTTCTCCAGTGATCGGAGCTGATCATTTCTGTGTGTGCTGAGGAAAACCTTGAGGAAAACACTAATTGTTAAAGGATGGTTTTCATTGTGAAAACCTTGCATTTATTCCTCCTGTCATGGTAAGGAGCTCCAGTTGTACCACCTCAGTCCTTCCAGCCATGTCAGCTGGGAATGAATAATTTCTGCCTAGATGCTCAGTAAGAAGCTGGAGAGTAAACTCCTACAATCTTCACTTTGGGATAGTTTTTTTAGAACCTAGACCATTTTCTAGGCTTGCTCAAGCACTTCCTCATCTGGAACACAGAATTCAGCTGCATGCCTCGCTAAAGCTAAAAGCAAAATTTGATCACCTCTTCAATTCTACTTAATATTCTCTTAATCTCATAGCATTCAATAGCCTCAGCACACTGGTGCAGGGCAGGCTGCACCCACATGAACCCAAGGGAGACCCCATTCCATCCATGGTTCCCAGCAGGATTTTTGGGGAGAACACACAAGGAAAAATCAGGGTGTGGCTGGAGAAGGGGCCATTCAGAGCTAGGGCAGGTCTTTTCTGTGAGAAATGCCCTTGTTTTGGCTCCTGGAGATCAGCACAACACAGCTCAGTGCAGGAGCAGGTTGAGAAGTTGGCAAGGACTTTGGGAGGGGGCAAGACCACCAAAGACCCCCAAAGGGCTCTTTTCTAGAAAGGTCTGGAAGAACAGACTGTGCATGAGAGCTAAATTGCGTGGAAAGCAAGAACTTTACCTCCAAGGCAAGGAAAATTTATCCATCAAATGCCACAAAGCCTGGGAGCACGTGCATCCCAAGACCCTGGACCCTGGATTAACACTCGTGAGCCTTTTCCTTCTCTCTCCCTCTCTATATTTCATATTTTTCTCTCACTTTTTCCTTTACCCAAACCTGGACACTGGATTAACACTGGTGAGCTCTTTTTCTCCTTTTCTTCCTCTCCCTCCCACTCTATAATTCATATTTTTCTGTCTTTTTTTCACTTTACCTAAACCTGTGTGCTTATACCAAGAGACCAACACACCAATTTCCATATCAAATGTGTAATTCAGTCATAAAACTCTGTTTCTTTTGCAGCCTGTGCCTTTTGTTCCTTTCAGCCAAGGGTATTTACAACCCCTGGGTGCTCCCTTCCTCTTCGAGGTGGGACATCCAAATGACAAAACCTGGCTCTCTTCTGGTCATCCTGGGGTGTGAAGCAGGAAATGGGCACCTGAGCTCTGGCCCCTCTGCTTGACATTAAGGTTCTTCCCAAAGAGGAGGGGATATTGTGATACAAACCTAGCCTGGGCTAATATTTCTATTTAGGAGCTAATAATATCTCCTTTATTTAGGGTAATTCTTGTGCCCAGCCTGTCCTGTGTGATCAAGTGCCACCCTGTCAGGGCAAGATTTCTTCACTGCCTGACTTTCAGCCCCCTGGGCAATTTGACAAAGACCATTTCATGTTTTCTTCTGGATGGTAGGAAAAAATATCGACTAAGCCAAGAGCAGACCCACAGAACACATTGTTTTTGAGGCATCCTGTGTGACCTAGGGGTTGTTTTTGTAATCTGTTTAATATAGTTCCGTGTAGTTTTTGGATGCTGATAGATGTTTTTAATTACTTTCATGACAGTAAGTCAATTACTTAATGTTACAGTCCATTATCACAGTATTCCATCTCTAACATATTTTCTGAGTCTTCAAAAAATAAAGAAAAAAAAATCAAGATCAAATTTTCAGACAAGGCCTGTTTTCCATAAAACTGAAAATTATGTTGATATCTTATGAGGTTTCAGGGGTTTTTTGAGAGGATGGGTTTCTTTTATTGTGAAGGTCTTTTTCTTTTTCTTTTTTTTTTTTTATTCCTAGATCAGCTTTTCTGTGAATCAGAATGGGATTGCCACTTGGCTAATACATTTTGAAGTAGCATGAAATTAATGTTCTGTGCTATATTTTGAGGGAATGAGTAAATCTGATTAGCACGAGACCTCCCTATCGTACACTGCAATTGCACTTTGCTGAAAGCTAAAATTATATCCTGAATATAAACGAGATGAAACTCATGAAAGTGATCAGCAAGTTGTGCAGAACTATATATAATTATCTATTAACTAATTATAGCAGAGTTGGAGTCAGAAATAATATTAAAGGGGGAAAAAAAAAAAGATAGTCTATTTTTAATCTAGTTATCTTTAGATGGTTAAAATCCCTTGCTGAAGGTAAAATTTTGAAGTCACCACATATGTCTGGAAAAACAGAATGTCCCAGGAGCTGCATCAAGGAATTCCATTCTCAGAAAAACAACTAAAACCAGCTTCTGGTCACAGAGATTATTTGCTTTATGAAAGGTTAAATATAAAATCTTAATACATGGTCCAGGTTACAGCCACCTATAGAGAGAGAATGATTTTCAGAAGAACCAAAGCTTTAACTTCCAAGTCAGAGATTCTCATAATCATTGAAACATAACAAAAAGAGTAAATTGCAAAGCACACAATTGTAGAGGTTAAGTGACAGAGCAAAATATAAGATTTTCATTATTCTATATCAACAAGTGTCCAGCAAGATTTTCTGTTGGGACTCAGATGTCTTCCTTCCACTTTAAGCACTTGTCCAGTCTGCTCAGATTTATTTCTGCTCATTCTTCTGCTGCAATCAATAAACTAAAAACCACTCCACCATTTGGAAAACATTGAAATACTTCTAAAAGCATACTTTTGAAATTCTGTTGCTATCAGGATATGTATGACACCTAAAAGCAAGCTGAGATTGATGTCCTTTGTACTGCACGCTGTGAATTCGTGAAATGAAAGGTGGTACCTGCCCAGAAAATCTTTTGCACATTAAAAAAAATATATATTTAAAAAAAAAGAAAAGAAAAAAATGAAAAACAAAGCAAATAGGAAAAAAATGTCATTTCCGTTTTTTGTGAGAGCAAGTCCAAAGGCAGAGACCTATAGGGCCATTCCCCAAAACAAAAACACTGAAAATGAAGTCTTGAAAATACAGTCAAGTCTCAAAACTTTTGATTCATGGCTTTGCTCAGTAAACTACACTATCAACTATTAGAGGTTTTGTTAAATGTCAATAATATGATAAATTTTCAAATAAAAATATTTTAAGGTCCTTCTCTCTCCTCCAGAAAATTCTTGTCTCAGTTCTCCAGAGAAGAATTATTGAAGTCCCTCTACTTGGGCTTAAAAATAAAACCAGAAATTGGCAAGTACATTCTCAGTATTTCCTAAAAACCAGCGTTCAGTTTAGCAAAAGTGACATGATGATGGGTTACAGAGAGATGAAATGAAATCATATTGCTAAACCTAACTTGCTAGGACACCATGGGAATACTACAGGCATCTTCATATTCATGAGGCTTAATTATAGCAAAATAACCAATCTGTAAAATACAGCTACGTTCAAGTACTGATTTCAAGACTAAAACATGAACAAAGAGAAGATGTTTCCCAGGAGATGCCTCTACAAGATGTGCAGAGGCACAAATGTAAGCAAAAATCAAAAAAGACAGATCAACAGATCCTATAACGTGGAAGAACTAGAGCAGCAGCCAAGGAAAGAATTACCATTCCTTTGGGAATGCAGGGAGTTTAAAATATTGTATGAAAGATCTACAGCAGCTGCACTTCTTGTTACATGGCTACCACCAAAAAAACACCAAATAAATCACAGAACAGGGACACTGCAAAATATTAGGGGACAAAAAATACACATTTCTTTGCCAGGAACAGCAGCAAACACGGACGGGCTTTTTGTAAGCCAAAAATTTGGAAGCAGTGGTCAGACAGGGGTTATCAGGTCATTCCTGGTGATTTATCAGTTTTTGCCATTGCTTGAGATGTTGTCATTTCCGTTTTTTCAAGTGGGACAGAAAAATATCGTCACTATACAAGTGATTTCAAGGAAAACCACTTGGCAAGTGGCCATAGTCCAAAAAGTTTAATCTCAATTTCTCAACAGGAAGCAGTATAAATGTCACACCCCATCCCAACTCCGTAATCCACCCATCTCTGGGCAGAAAACGATTTTAAGTAGTAAAATAATCTATATATAATACTTATAATCTCTTTGAGGCACTCATGGTCCTAGAAAAAGACAGGTGCTGGGAGATTGAAATCTGCATTTCATTAGCCTGTGGTTAACAAGCTGAATTTCTTGTTGCCCTAAGGGAGTATTTCCACCTTGCCTGTTTTGAATGATGTTGTTCCTTACCTTCTCAAGAAAATCCTCCAGGCAGATTAACAAAAAAGTGATTGTCTCCACAAAAACTGAGAAGTATTTAGAGCTACTTTTCCAACGAATTTGGCTCAAACCTCCTCATTTAGAGTGTAACTAACAAATTATTCCCTACATTATTATAGATAAGGCAATTTCAGAAAAGAATTGCACACCAGACCGCACCTTTGAATGAAGAAAAAAAATCCAAATTAATGCCTCCAAGTCAGAGAGATGGCTTGCAAGAACCAGCCATAAATCCTATTATTTCAGAAGGAACTGGCAGTAAGTCCAGCAAGATTTTCTTCATTTTTTTTTTTTCTTTTGCCAGCTGGAGGGGTTTTATATTCACATATATAAATGTTTTACACCTTTTAAAAAGTTCTCCAAAACACCTACCAACATCTCCACACACTCCTATATTCTATTTAATTCAGTGTCAAGTTTTAAAGATTTATTAACATCCTGAGAAATGCCAAAGCTGTACTTCCAGCAGCTTAAACCTGAATGGGGTAAAAATGGGAACATGTATTTTAAAACACATCATTTCATGAAAATCATTCTTCTTCCACAAGATATGAATCACAAAATCTATGACTTCATTACAGATACAGAGCATTAATGTTTTTGGATCCTTTCAGTGTTTGTTTTCTACAAGATTTTAGTTCTGTAACTTTAGACACCAGGAAAAAAAAAAAAAGAAAGAAAGAAAGAAAACTCCAGCTTCCCAAGCGGAACCTATTATTGGTATGCTAATTTTCATTTAAAATAGAAAAAATAATAACATTAGCATTTAAACTGCAGTGAATAAGCTTTGAAAGGCCAGAAATTAGGTTGCTTATCTTTTGGGGGGATTCTATAAATCCCTGTCTCAGTAGCAAGTGGTGAACAGAAACAAAACAGACCAGCTCTAACTATAGCTTATTTTAATTTTTATGTCTGCAAAATAGGAGACCATGATATTTACAATTATGAAACTGCTCCCACAGGACAAGGTGCTCACTACAATACAATGGAAAAGTATGAATGGTCCCATGAGTTCTATAAAAAAATAGGGGAAAAAAAAAGGAAAAGACAGACAGACATCTGCCTAAGGAGCCAGAGAAACCTGATTAGATACAGGGTTCAAAAGAGCATTGGGTTTCCAAATGGGTCTGAGGCAAAAGAAGCACAGCTCTGAAGAGAATAATATCCAGGAAGACATTCAGTGTTAGGTACCAAAATCAATCAGTCGTGTTCAAATCTAATCCTTGGTAGTTTATTGCTTTAGCTGAATATATGCTGATAGTGCAAACAAAGGTTTTCCTTCAGTGTGATAAATGTGCTGTGAGACTCACAGGAATAGCTCTTGCTTTTCTATACCCCAGCCAGGGGAAAATTGGACAAAGCCAGTTTTGATTCATATGCTAAAAAAAGAAGAAATATGTGTTTATTTGACTTTGTAACCGAATCGAACAAAAATTTGATTATTCATGCAGCTGCTCTAAAAGCCCAGTCTGAGACTTGTTTTACCTATTACTAAACAAATAAATCAGTCATTGCCAGAATCAGTTCTATTAAATTCTATTAAATGCTAAGTAAAAACTTGTATTTGGCCTTTACTACCAAGACACAGACAGAAAACAAATCCTGTCTGTAAAAAAATGAGTTATCTTTAAACAACAAGATTTTCAAAACTGCATTTGTCTTGAGCTAGACATGATTTGGTGCTGAAGGTTTTAACTTCAGAGGAAAGTTTTCACTTAGATTCAGAAATGCATTTACAGCTAAAACTCAATACTAATAATTTTATAATAAAATTCCTCTTAAAGCAAATGACATCCATTTCTGACCAAACTTTCCACAAAAATGAACACGGCAGATTTTCAATCATGGAAGGGGTCGGGTTGGGAGGGACCTTGAAGATCATCCAGTTCCAACCCCTGCCATGGGCAAGGAACCTTCCACTATCCCAGGCTGCTCCAAGCCCCAGCTTGGCCTAAATTTCCTCCAAATTTGCTTCCAAACAAGATGCACAAAGAAGACTGCAACTCCACAAAATACATCAGGAGCATTCAAGGAGATTTGGAGCATTCAGAGATATTCAGATGTGAAAACAAAAAGCCCATTCTGAAGGAATTCTTCTTTTCAAGAGAAAACAAAACCCAGGCAAGAAGTAATTTTCTTGGTGTCAAAAGATCACTTTAAAAAGGATGTAAGTGGCAAAATCTGAAAGAAATGTCACAATGTAGCACTTTCCTGAATATTCTTTGAAGGAAAAGAAAAATGAAGACAAATGAAAGGAAGAAAAGACTGTTCAGTATTCTTTTTCAATTTTTAAAGAATTGGAAATTTTTATGAACAGATTGCATGAAAAATATCAGAAAGCTAAAAATAAAGTATTTTAGAAATGCACAATACTATTTAAGAACTATGAACCTTTTTTTTTAATTCCCAGTGATTCTTATTTTCATTAGGATTAACAACACAACATGAATATTGTGAATTCACAATCAACAAAATCTTTCTGGTTGTGAAATCAACAAAACAGTAGCAGCTTAAAATCATAAGCAAGCTGGACTGACATTCTGCCCCATGTTCAAATTAGGAGAGCACTGTCAACATCTTTGAGTGTAAATAAAGGGGTTTTACCCTCTAGGATTTTTTTTTTTTTTTAATATTACTGAGCAGGAACTTCTCGCTTTTAGAATCCTCTGTAACTTAAAGCCAGAATACTTTTTTTAAAAAGTGTTCAAACATTCTTAATGTTCAAATTATTTTAATATTTTGAGTAATTTATATGTTCTTCCATTGGGTCGTGCTAGGTGGTCAGCTTTTTTGGGTAGCACCCACAAAGAGGGAATACAGTCAATATAATTAAAAGTGATTTTTGTGGGGGGCAGAGAAACAACAAACAAACAAAAAGCCAAAGCCTAACAAAGCAAAACAAAGGAAACCAACAACTTCAGCTGCTGCATTTTAATAAAACAGTCTGTTATCTCTGTGCTCCTCCCTGCCTCCCCCTCCCAAAACAGACATGTCAAACTTGGATATCTCTTGCTCTAGGCAATAGACTGATGGATGGTATAACCAGATGTCCTCTGCTTATCATTAGACAAGACACACATTTCTCTGACCTCCACGCTGAAATATGCTCCAAATCTTGCTTGCTTTGTTTAAAGGCAAAACCCAAAGACAACCACATTACACGAAGCCACCATCTACCTCTGTATGTGTTCTGTCTGCACAAAAGCAGCCAACATCCTCCCTTTGTAAATCTGGGAGAGAGATTTTTCCGTTTTTAGACAATTGCTTGGAAGGCACAACGTTCTGCTTACGAGCAGAACACGCCAGTGACAGTAAACCACAGCCAGAAGGCAATAATCCATTTACAAAGGGCAAAATAAAGATTCTGCATTCCCCATTCATATTCTGGTGCAGTCACCTGCTGCTGGAGCATCTCTCCAAGCAGAGTTTTTGCAGCAAGGAGGAGCAGCAGCAATTAATAGGAACATTCTGCCACACATCTTCCTCTCCTCGGCCTTCTCTTTGCCTCTGTCTGTTCACAGCCACACAGAGGTCACAGTCCCACAGGTCACAGCCCATCTTTAAGGGGGTAATTATTCTCAAGGTCTGCTCAGCAGAGAGGGACACGACAGCTCCCTCCCCAAAGGCAAGGAGTTGTTGAGCTGAGAGATGCAGCAGCATGCTGTGCTTGCTCCTTAGGGGTGGGACAAAGATGTTCAGGAGAAATCCCAAAGGAACCACAGGGGACAAAAACTGAAAAGTATTTAGAGCTACTTTTCCTATGAATTTTGCTCAAACCTCCTCATTTAGAGTGTAACTAACAAATTATTCTCTATGTCATTACAGATAAAGCAATTTCAGAAAAGAAAAGAGACCTTGGTGGAGGAATTTCTTGTAAGGTCCTGATCCAGACCAGCCCAGCAGCAGCTGAGGTGGTTGCTGCTGCCTCCCACGGCACAGAGCAGCAGCTGGCACTGCTGATCCCTGGTGCCAGGTGGGGTGTGGAATGTCACTGGGTCCTCCCAAGGTTCCCCTGTGCCCTGGGAAAGCACCGAGCATGGCCAAGGACATTCAGGCCCCCCTGGCTGCCTCTGCCTTAGGCAATGGCCTCATTTGCTGGAGCCTAGAGACTGGCTTGTCTCATCAGAATGCTGAGGTGAATAATAAAACACATCCCCACACTTGCCACGGAAAAATAAAATACCACTAGAAATATTTTCCATAAAACTATTGAGAAGCTTTGTAAGATGCGGACGCTCTCTTCGTTTTCACTCTGATTAATAACCATGGTTTTGACACAAATGTTAAGCACCCAAGGAGGTTTTGTGGTACCTCTTTTGTAGATGAATTTGAGCAAAACAAAAAATAACTATCACGACTTTTACACTGGAAGAAATGTCTTGTATTTCCAGTAAGAAGGGAGCTACACAGGGATTGTAATCGAGGTTTTATATGAGGTATTAATGAAGTTTACACATCCACAAACTAAAATACAGCCCACTGTAAGAAAAGGGAGGAATCCACACATTTGTGAAAGAGGAAGTGGTAGTAGCAGATCTAAATCTGGATGATTCAGTTTTTTCCCACACAAAATGATTATAGAGGTCGAGTGTATCCTTTCCTTCTAAAACAGAAATTATCCATCTTTGAGGCAAAATAAAAGGGCTATGCCTTTGCATAAAATAGGAGCTCTACAATAACTGCCTTGGTGCACAATGAGAAAATCAGATGGCATATTGGGTAACAGCTACATTTTCTCAAACTTTAATAATTTCAATTTTTTTAAACTATCATTCTATAGAACAAGTACTTTTCTATAAAGATATAGTAATTGAATACATAATAGAGCAGTCAGTGGTGACAGTCCAGTGAAAAGGGAATTCCATTAAAGAATAACTTGCTTTTAAAATCATCCATAGATAACAGAATATCGAGCTGCTTTACATCAGCAGCATTAAATACACTTTTTCAGTGACCTCTGGCACATAATAGGGTACTTGCTTTCCTCTGTTTCTCATTCTTAATCAGTTCTGTCAACAGATATTATATTATACAGCTTTTATATTCATGTCTAGTCACAATATTTTCAGCAATTAGGTGTGAAATCAAGACAAGTAAATCTGTTAGATTAAGAACACTGTAGATAAAAAATGTCATGTTCCTTAATTGACATCAGCAGAGTTTCCCTACAAGCTTTGCCAAGGTAACACAAAACCTGCAGATGAACCACCTGTGTCCTGGGCTGATCCCACAGTGTGAGTGATACCTTAAGTTTTAACTTTCATATTTTCCAGATTCTATTCTGCATTGGTGTGTGACTCTGAACTTCATATAAAGTGTCAGCAAGTTCTCCCCACAGCTGAGTCAGACAGAACAATCCTTTTCCAGCCCCAGAACCAAGGACACCATTGCAGCTTGAGTCCCAAAAATTGTAAACAACAGAGAACTGAGGAGAGCAATCTGGGAGGATGGGACTGCATAACCTGAAGCTGTAATTGGATAATTAACTCCAATATGGAAATGGACCAAAACTTATAAAAGAGTGAAAATTCATGACTGGGCCCATCCTGAGTGTAGCCATGGCCAGGCTCTTGTACAGCCCAAGGTGGATTCTTTGAAGGTCTTTTTATAAATCTCTATTTATTCCTTTAACTCTGTCTGGTCTCTGTTCCAGGGAGCCTCTCCAGGCATCACGGGGAACAGGAAAGGGGATGAGCCCCCAGGTGCAGAGCTGCCCCAGCCCAGAATTTGGGATACAAAAAGGAGCTGGAGCTGCTGCAGAGAGCCCAGAGGAGGCAGCAGGATGGGCAGAGGATGGAGCAGCTCTGCTGGCAGCAAAGGCTGGCACAGCTGGGATTGTTCACCTGCACAGGAGAAGCTTTGGGCTGAGCTCAGGGTGGCCTTGCAGGGCCTGGAGGAGCCCCAGGAAACCTGGAGAGAGACAATTCCCAAGGGATGCAGGGACAGCACACAGGAAATGGCTTCCCACTGACAGAGAGGGGGGTTAGTGAATATTAGAAAAAAATAATTTACTGTGAGGTTTATGAGTCCTTGGCAGCTGTGGCTGCCTCTGGATCCCTGGCAGTGTCCCAGGCCAGGCTGGACATTGGGGCTGGAGCTGCCTGGGACAGTGGGAGGGGTCCCTGCCTATGGATAGGGTGGAATGAGACGATCTTAAGGTTCCTTCCAAACCCAAGTCATCCTATAATTACACGAACAGAGTCCCAATTGTGAGTTCCCATGAGCAGGAACTGGCAGTGCTCCTTGAGGAATAAAATACCTCCACTAAGCTGAGGCCCACTGCAGAATCTGTCCTTCTCTCTTTTCTCTTCTGGATCTTTATTCTTTGAAAGGAAATAATATTCTCCCCTCAGAGAACCGAACATTGTTTTGAGGAACATCAGACAATCAATTTAGAACAAGGTTTGCAAAGATTAAAATCCAACTCAACCAGGCCATCCTGTTCAGCATCCTTTCCTGATCTCAGTGTTTTCCACTTTAGGGAAACAAAACAAGCTTCAGAATTTCAATTCACAGAAATGAGCTTCATCTCTAGTCACAGGAATTTCTGAGGAAGAGACTTGTGCTTGTCTACAGGGACAGACACATTTTGAACTCAGTCACCAAGTATCCCCCAAAGGCTCTTTATCCTACAAGTCAGGGACATGCTGCTTTTCCTCAGACAGGCAGGTAAACATAAAAGAGGTCCCAAAACTGAGCAGCTCTGTCACCCACTTAGAATTTGAGGGCCAATGCCAAACAGCTGCAGCAATAAAAAATTTCATTTTCTGATCTATGCACTGCTAGATCTTCCACTTCTATCTAGGGTAGTTTTATATAGGATGTTTAACAGGTGTAAGGCTGATTGAAAAATCTGATTTATTGTCTTTATTTACAGGCTAAGGCTCTTCCAAAAGCATATGCGTCTATAGTCTAATAATTCAACTAAACTGCATGTCGCTATTTATGTCACCCACAGTGTCAAGAAATATTTAACACCATTGCAAAAACAAAGAGAAAGCCATTAACATCGAATGTTTTTCAAATTTCAAAAAGTTTAAGTCACAGCTTTCTGTTTCTGCTGCAGGTCTCCCAATTAGTTTTGTAAATTGTTTGGGTTTTGAAATGCAAGTCATTTCAGTCTCTTCAGTTGTGGGTGTCTGGTCTTAAACAGGTCCTCCTGTAAATCACAGACAATTAATTCAAAAGGTCAGGGCTGATTAAAAGAAATAAATCACAAACAGAGACACTTGTTAGACTGCAAATTACTCTTTTATGTCTTCTGAAGTAATATCTTTCTTGCTTATCTCAGGTACTATGAGTAATTAAAAAAATAAAATAAAATAATGAATGTGTGTAAGGAAGAGTTTCGTGCCAAAAGTCAAATTTTGAATATCTTACATTGCTTCAAGCTTGGCTCGGCCAAATTAATGTTCCGTAAACCAGGTTTTTGGCTGCAAAAAAACAAAAGAGCTAAAAAGACAAACAGAGCTATCAGAAACAAGGTGTTGTTCATCTTCAGAATAACAAAAATGTTCATCTTCAGTGCTAACAAAACATAGGAGCTTCTCTTGGTCTCAAAGAGAGGAGGATTGAAAAATCTGTAAAAAAAGTATATGTAGATTTGACATTTTTCAAGTCAAATCAGTAGACAGCAGAAATTAATATAACTCTGTGTTTCTTTAATTTGCCCACTTCCTCCTCTCCCCTCAGTTAAGTTGCATTTGTGTAATTCCTTGTTTCGGATGTAATGCATTTTGCAATGCTTAGGTAGAAAGATAATTTTTTTTTATTATAAGAGTTCATAGACAAGTCCAAATGATTATGAAGATAAAAGAAGTGATTTTTTATTTTTTCCGAGTCTTAAATCATTCTAAGCAAGATCCCAAAAGAACCAAAATTAAGAAAGCTCTGTAGAATTGAACACAAACCACCAACTTAGTGAAAGATTTTGAAAGCATGGCCCGAAGTTTGCACAGTGGGGGCCTCACCAATGCCCACATAACTTTAAATCTAGTAAAGCTTTGAAGCAGATATTTTCCCTGTGCTCATGCAGTGTCACAGCTTCTGTACGTGCAAAATGGAGATATCACTCACTAAATTGCTCCTGCAGAAAAGATTTATATAGGAAAAGGGTAAAGACTTATGTGAGAGATAAATATCATTAATTGTTCACTGCAGTATAGCAATATTCTGACTCTCCTAATTCCTAGAGAAAATTATCTGTTTCCTGCACAGTTTGCAAAGTGTGTCCTCAAAGACATGAATATAGAATGAGAATGCTGAGTTGCTTGGCTGTGACATTTTAATATCCTTTGAGCCACTGAAAAACGCTTGTGATTTATCAAAACAACATTTCCCCCCATCTAAAAATTCAACTTTATATACATCCAAGGCTTATCTGCACTGGTGTCTGAGGGTGATGGGGAAACAAAAAAAAATAAAAATAAATCTCATCCACTGCTCTGATGTGGTGGCATCTGGAAGAGCTGAGTGTGAGAGAAACTCCAGAGCTTGTGACCTGGCAGCGATTTTGGATTTTAGAATCATAGAACAGAATTTAACAATCAAAAATGTTGGAAAAGCCCTCCCAGCCCATNCCTTCCCAGCTCTTCACAGAATCCCAGGATCCCTGAGGCTGGAAAAGCCCTCCCAGTCCGTGGGGTTCCAGCTGTGCCCTGTCCCCACCCTGTCCCTGAGTGCCACCTCCAGGTGCCACCTGCAGGGATGGGCACTCCAAAGCTCCCTGGGCAGCCCCTGCCAAGGCCTGGCCACCCTTGCCATGGGCAAATTGCTCCTGGGGTCCCCCCTGAGCCTGCCCTGGCCCAGCCTGAGGCTGCTCCCTCTTATCCTCTTGCTTCTTTCCTGGTAGAAGTGGGAGATTTAACAGAGATTTCACATTGATTTAACAGAGTGGTCGGTAACAAAGTTTTGAGCGAGCACAAGGCTACCAAAAGGGAAATAATTCATAGAAAGAATTAATTCATTCTCCTCAGCCCCTCTGAAGCATTGCTTCCCACTCCTTCTCCCAGGCAAAACACACACACAAGAAGGGAGAAAACTTTGGATAATATGGTGATTTTATCCCACCTTTCCCCTTCAGCTTTAAGATATTGAATGCAGCAGAGCACCTGTGCTGTTTGCTCTTCCCATCTCTTTCCCTCCACAACTTCTCATTTCTCATTTGCAGACATTATTCAAATTCTAAAATTTATTTAATTAGAAGGAGTGGGGTAGGGATGATGTTACTAAAAATTTAATTTAAATTCAGACTTTTATTCTAACAAAAGAGGTGAAAGATACTGAGAGATGGGAAAAAAAGGAAGTGGGGATTTATAATTCCTTTTTAGAGTGCGAATTGTTAAATATTCAAATTCCCAATGAAAAGGTTTGAACTGGAAAACAACTCTATCTGAATCCCCTGCTCCTCTGAGCCTGCAGCACTCATGGCTTGACCTCTCCCCTGGTGTTTCAGAAGTGGAGAGAAACATTCCCTCTTCTTTGGGGAACATATGGACACGTTTGGACTGTGTCAGAGGCAGCTGGTTGTGCTGAGACCCGGCCTAATTGCTTCTCCTCAGTGTGTCCCCAATGCTTCCAGGGTGACAGCACAGAGAACTAATGGGATTTCGAGCACAGTGTGAGGAGCACAAAGCCACTTCATCTCTGCCCACGCATTTTGCCACCCTGAGCTCGATTACTCTCTTCCTTCTTGTAAAAAGCCGCTTCCCAAATCATAATAAATCTAAACTACTCTTTTTTTTCCCTCTGCTCTTTTAGTTTCCTGCTCCATTCTATTCAGATGGAATTCAGTCTAACAGCCAGCCCAGACAGCTTTTGAAATTCCTGTCCATATTGGCTTGGAAGCCAGTAGGTCTTCAGTGGCCTAATAGATTGTTTGCTGTTCAAATAGAAAATAATTTGGAGCCAAGTCTCAACCCAGATTATTATTTTATGGACATCTGTGAACTCTAGAAGGGAAGAACCCTGAGCAGAAGCATTAAATGATGCTCCATAATAACTGAAAATGAGCCATTGGGTGAATTATTAGAGGGGGAAGTGTCTGAACCATCCCAACACAGTAACCAAGTCATCCAGACACAGAATTTCCCTGTTCCTCATTAATACACCAGATTGAATCCAGTGCTGGCTTGCCCCTGCAACGTGTCTGAGGTTAAAAATGCCTGTGTACTCAGCTTAATAGGCTCCCATTAGGGAAATGCAAAATTAGCATTGATTTTATTTAAGAAGGGCATCCTGGATAAATGGTGTGGTTAAATGGCTACACACAAAATTTTTCTGAGCTCTTTTCCACAAAAAATATCCTATTTGGATATGACAGAGTTTGCTAATGTCCATATATTAATTAGCTCAAAATACTCCTCCTCCCAAAACAGGAACTCATGGAAGAAAATAAAAAATAAGGAGCACAAAAAAACAAAAGGAAAAAAAATTAAGGACTAAACCACCGAAAAGCAAACTAACAAAAATAACCTGCTAAGAACTAAGCAATCAATAAAAAATCAATAAAAACCCATGCAACTTTTTTATCCTAAATAATTTTTTCCTAGAGAAACGCATGGGTAGTTTTCAAACAGCTTTCACTTTGAAATGAAAAAAGGAAAATAAACAATTTTGAAAATATTAGAAGGAAAAGTTCTGGCTTTTTCTACACACTTTGCAGTTTTTTATTTATTTATTTTGGCTGAAACATAACTTTTTCAATAAGAAGACAGTATTTTTAGCCAAAATGAACACACATTTTTCCTAGTAAAGTAACTGGCAGCAAAGGATATCAATCCTGAGAGAGAGAAAAGAATTATGCACTTCAAAACAGTAAGGAGGAAGAGATTTTTGATTCTAAATGCAATTAATTTTCATTAATTAAAACAACATGAAGGTCTGGGGGTGATGAACACGGAAAATTTAGGGCATTCATAATTATGGTCCTCTGTTCTTGTGGATTCCTCCCAACAATTTTTCATCAGGTATCAGATGTAGTGAGCAAATAAATTTAAATGAAAGCAACAAAACAAAGACAACACATTTCATCTCCTTTTATCTAAGTACTTTTAGCTATTTTTTAATGACAAGCAATGTTTAACTGCCCCAGCTCTCCCACTGAACTTCCTCTTCTCCCTCCTCCAGTCCAAGGCAACAAGAGCTGCACAAACAGAAATCTGAAGCACGGGTTTGTGGGTTTATTACTGATTATATAAAATATTTTCACCAATTTATCAAGAGTTCCTAAGCTTCCCTCACACTTAATCTCCTTTATTTCATATTTTACTCCTTGGGAAGGAACAGGAACCATGGATCCAAGGAAAGGGAAGGTTTTAGGGGATGCTGCCTGAGGATCTGTAGTGAAAAAACTGAGGAGGTCTTGTTCCTTTTCTTTTCAGTTTCCTTCAATATAAAACAAGAGTGATAATTCCAATTAACCAAAAAGAGAGTTTTGGGCTTTTCATAAAGAAGAGAGATGCCAAAATGGGCAGAAATAAAGATTCCCTTGATTCTCAGCAGAGTTTGTGATATGGAATTTCTTTAGCACTTGAAAAACAAGTCAGCTTTAAAATGTGCTGTGAATAACCATTGACAAGGGTGCAAAGAAATCCTAATAATAAACAGAGCCCATGCAAGAAAGGAGGAGATGCATGAAAGAAAAGGAAGGCCAAAACCCAGTGAATAACTTCTTTTTTTTTTTTTTTAAATCCCTTTTGAAAAAGCAAGGATCTTGTTGGGCAGCTGACATTTAGAGGGGTTTTCTTTTCCTCACCCCTCCTGCAAAAATGCTGAATGGCTGCTGTGACACAGCACACATTATCCCATCACTTCTTATTTATGGATGCACTTTGGCTCCCCAGCTCTGAATTTGCCTTTCAGCAGGTCAGAAATGTGCATTTTGAAAAGCAGATCAACTTTGCTTCTGTTGCTCTAATGGAATTTTTCCAAGAAAATTAACGTCTTGTTTGTTTTCAGCACAAGGATTTCCTGATATCCAGAACATTTAGGAATTAAAAAAAAAAATTAAGCTGGACAAAAAGTATTATGTAGATGATCAATCTTATTCCTCTGAATTCTTCCCTAAGATTTTTCCATTTAAATGCAATACAAAGTTAGCATTTTTTGTTTTCCAGTTTTCTTTTATCCCCCCTGTTTCTTCCTAACCTCTACACTACATCTGCAGCTGCTTCCACATTTTTATTATTTTGCAATACATTCCTATAAAATTTCAGCTAAATACACTATAAATCAAAATATTTTAAATTCTGTTGTACATACATGTAAAAATATCAGTGCTTATGGAGACTTTTGTGAAATTTTGTGTTAAAAATTTATTTTACAGATTATTTTTTATTTTAGAAGACACTGAATATAATGAGCATTTCTTAAATTGAATATATCTATGTAGCTTTCTTATTTTTTCAAATCTGAAAAATATTTTGTACATTTAAGGGATGAGCTTTAATACTGCTTTGTTGTGTATACCTACATGGCAATTTTTTACATTTCAGTTGGTGCTATTTTTCCTTTTCCATATTAGAAATATTTTTAAGTTTTTAAACAAATACATTTTAATCAGAGTTCAGTGAAAAACAGTTTTAAATCAGATGGGAAAATGGAGTACATGGAAGGCTCCTCAGTGCTCAGTACAGAAAATTCACTCTTGGAGGCACAAAACAAATGTGAGTCTGAAAGAATAGAAGGAAATATTTCTTACATTATTTTATCACTCAGGTATTGCCTGGAGGATCAGTTACAAGACAAATATCAGAGGAAAAGAGAAGATGTTACTTTCCTGTAGTTTATGTCTCTCTCAAGAATAAAATGTGGGTTTACTAAACAATGGTATTTAACCAGCAGGATGTTTTACCAAAGCAGAACAGGAAAAAAAAAAAAATCTCTGCCTCCTATAGAAAACAATAACCTATTTGTCTCTTTGTTAATTCAAAAATTAAAAAATCACCTCCATAGCTGGACCATAATGTATTTTCTGAGTGTGTCGGGCATTTGATTCTCTATTTTAATGGAGAAGGGGGGAAAAACCTTTAGGAAAAAAAAAAAATTCCCTGAGCATGCAATTGAAAAACAAGAGTTCTGTATGTCAGCTGGAATATGTAATCCCTGAACAGAGCCTGCCCTGACCTTCCACATGCAGCAGGCCAATTGTTCTTGGGGATTTTGTGAATATCAGTGTCTATTTGCAAAGAAAGCCGTGGATGAAAGAGGGAAATGAATCTGAATTTGCAGTGAAAGTGAGAATCCTGTACTGGGCTGTACCCCAGCTGGAAGAGAGCCAGCCTTGATCCCTGGGCAGGGAGCCAAGGAGACATCCCTGGCATGCTGCAGGACCAAATTCTGCAGCTGGAGAGTGAGCTGGGCACAGAGGAGGGACCTCTGCATCATCTGCAGCAGAAACAAGGATCTAAAGGTGCAGAGGTAGCCACTTCCCCCTCCTGTCTTGCTGCCAGCCCAGAAGCTGCAGCTGTAAAACACTCGAGTTTTGCAAGGGGAAGCTGGAGAGAACAATCCCTCCGGGGCACTGCAGTGAGAGATGAGTCCTTTGGAGGAGGAGGAGAGAATGAAACCAAAGCACAGAGCTGAAACCGCGGAGATACGCACGGGATGCAACTCTGAGTTCTCAGTTCCACACATCCCTCCCCAGTGTCACATCCCCCGTGTCAAAGCACTCCTCGAGCTGCCCTTTTAGCTCCCCATGGCTGCATCCGTGGCTGTCCAGCTTCAGGGAGCAGGGTGTGGAACATTCCCCCCTGGCAGAGGTGCTCAGTGGCCACATCTGCCTGTGAGGCAGAGCTGGGCATCCCCCAGGGAGGAAGAGCTGGCCCAGGGCTCACAGGGGTGTCCCCTCACCTGCAGCACTGGCATGAATTTTGAGCTGCTCTGTTCACCCAGGCAGCAGTGGCTTTCAGTCCAATTCACTGCACAAGATGTGCAGTCCTGGAGGTGAAATCCCGGGATTAATTCACACTGAGCGCACACGACACTGAGAAAAGTGACAGGGCAGACAGAGAGGGAAGAAAAGGGGAATTTCTGTAATCAAAACAGAATTGGTTACTTTAAAATGAACGGTGAGCAAGCCATGGAGGTGCCCAAATGAACACAGATGGCAGCAGGGAAAGGCAAACCTGCAGGCCCAGAAAAGGACACGGTGAGGTAGGAGAATTACCACAGACACACACCTACAGCCTTCATTTCATGCACCCATAATTCTCCCTGGCAGCTGCATGATTAATTCAAAGATTTATTGATTTTTTTATTTTTTTTTTTTTTTGCCTTGCTCAATCCTGTTGACCTGCTTTTGTTGACAGGTCTCTGTGGATCACACTCCTCTGGCAGCTGAAAGCGTTGGCATCACGTCGGTCTCCAATGGCCCACAGGAAACATTTCAGCTCATTCGACACCACCAGCTCGAGTGCTTGGCAAGAACGTGCAGGACTTATTTTAAACCAAAAAAAAACCATGAAAAAATAAACTGGTAGGCTATTTTTGCTGTGAAAAATATCTGTAATTGCAATTATAATGCGATTTTATTGGCGGTAGAGAATGTATAAACAGTTTAATTTTTTTTCCTGTACTCTCGCTCTTATAAAAAAAATCACTGAATTTAAGTTTTCTAGATGTTTTTGGCACAGCAACTGCTCACAACATAAAATGTTTAGCCTTTGCATCTACCACCTTTCTGCAGCAGGACAGAGCATCTGCCCCAGCACAGCTTGAGCTCACACACCAGATCACAGGCTTCAAAAATTCACTTGATTCTGACTAAGAGGTCGCCTGGCCTCCACCATAACCTTCCTCCAAAGGGAAAACACACATGCAATTAAAATGTGGCTTTACAGATCAGCAGCCCAGGTACAGCACTGATGTCACAGCAAATGAAACAAAGCCCTGCCAGAGAGGCACCTCCAATCCCTTCTACTGAGTCATCCTTCTAATGAGCCTCTCAATTAAAATTGGGCTCCAGACAGGGAGGGCAAACCAAATGAGCTTCAGTAAGAACATCTACAGCACTAAAAAGCTGTGGACTTATCAGCTTAGTAGCACTGTGCTCCACAATGATGTTTTAATTGAATGCTTTTATTAAGTACAACACACAACAATATAATTTTCTGTTTCTGGGCTTTTTTTTTCCAGATGTCACCTGTAGATATCTCTTTGGATGCATTAAAAATAACCTAAAAATCACAGCTGGTGGCAGTTTTGCCTTTCTGCTCCCCTCAGAGTGCAGCTAAACCACGTCCACAGCCAGAAAGGCTTCCCAGTAGAGAGGCACACGCTCATTAAAATGAATCTCATGCATCAATTTTGTCCCCTCACATCAAAGCTGTCAGAGCTCGTTGGAGTTTGCTCAGGTTAGGCTGGGTTTTGATGGGAAACCTCAAGCACACAGAGCTCAGTGTGGTCACCTCCTTATCCACTGCTGCTCAGGAAGGTGACAGGATCACAAGCTACTGGCAGGGGAGATTTATAAGGAAGAAAACAACGCTGCAGTCGCTGTTCCAAAAAGCGAAAATGAAAATAAATTGTGAAACTGGACCTAAAAGCAGCACATTAATTCATCAAAGCATGTCCCTGATTGTAGAGTTTGGATACCAAATCTGACAGCACTGAGCTTTGCTGTCTATAAAATCAGACACCCTCACCCCAAATCCTACAATTAAACCAAGGTGATAAAAATTTTGCCTAAAGTATTCAAGGAAATATCTATGAACCAAAAAACTGCCTGGGGAATGGTAAACTAAGAGCAAAGACAAAATGAAAGAATGTTCAGTGGGCACCTGGGAAGGTCAGCAGTCAGTCTGCTCTTATTTCACCTTTAATAAAGAGCTGGTAAACACCAAGTTCATTTAAATTTAATCACATTTATTTAAAGTTTCTGTAAGCCCCAGAGAGAATTAATATTACAGGAACCATGGGGGCTCGAAAAAGCTGACCAGGTGATAAAATGAGATTCACCCAGGAAAATGACAGAAATTTCAAGCACATCTGGAGAGAAAATAAAGTGACACAGATATTTCCAGTGAAAGACTAACTGTGTCACTGAATTCAACCATGCTGAAAGAAACCTCCTCATGACTGGCAACATCAATAACAAGGTGGTAAAACAGAAGAGTTTGGGCATCAGATTGGATGATTTTATGCATGGTCCAACAGAGCCCCAGGCCCATGGAGAGATGTGATAAGTGCCCATATATGTGTGTGTATATATATATATATATATATATATATATGTATATGTATATGTACATGTATACACACACTGATGTATACAGGAAAGAGAGAGAAATGCATAAATCATAAAAAAAAATAAAATATTTGAAGCTTTTACCCAGAAGCAGACTTGCAATTCTTTCTCTCTCTCTGTTTAATTCTCAAGAATAAAAAACCAATTCTAAAGAGGACCTGAATCCAATCAAGTTTTTCACATGCTTTAATTTAAGTAGAGAGGGAATAAATTAAAGAGTTGAGGGAAAAAACTGAGAAGGAGGATTCAGGGGTTGTTGGGTTTGGGATTTTTATTTTGGTTTGTTTTAAAGTGAGAAGAGGGAAAGATTCCCTCCCATTGATGGAAATGGAGGGCTGTCCAAAACTCAGCAGCAACAGAAGGGAAAGAAAAATTATGATACACTTTTCTCCTAAACACGCTTCGTTACTGAAAGGTCAAAGCCACTGCTGCTATTTGTGAATCCCATTAGAATTAAAATTGCTGGATACGGTGAGAAAGAGCAAATTTTGACTTTCTGGATTTTAACCATCACAACACCCTACTCAAAGATATTTTTCTCCTCCATCTCTCACAAACAGCCACCAATATTCTCTGCCCTCAGACCAGCCAAAATGTCCAGGCATGCTGAGGAAAATCTCCAAGTTCCCTCTGCAGGGAAATTCCAGTCTCTGTGGTGTTAACACCTCCATTTCACTTCTCTGTGCTGATTAAATGATCAAAACCCACTCCTGTGCCACAACCACATTGCTCACTTTCCTCTGTGCTACCAAAAAGTGATTTTTTGATGCATGGTTCAGATGCTTTCCATCTTCATCCCCTCAAGTGGCTCCTGACTCCCACAAGGCTGTTGAAATCCTTGCATCCAATGCTACCCGTATATAACATCAAAACCATCCACCTGATCAAAAAACTCTAAAGTATTGGAATAGGAAGCAAAAATGGAGCCCAGAGAAGAGAGAGAAATGGTTTAGGTTGGAAAAGACCTCTCAGATCACCGAGTCAACCATTAATCCATCTCCTTAAGTACATAAGTGTGTTTTTAATGATTCCATTGATGGCAATTCCACCACTTCCCTGAGCAGTGGAAGAAAATTTTCATCTTTCCAGAGAAGAAACTTTTCCCAATACCAAACCTAAACCTCTCCTGGCACATCTTGAGGCCACATTCTCTTGTCCTATTTCTGGTTACTCATAATTTCCTTTAGTGAAGAGTTTGTAGTACTTGGCCTTGCCCAGTTACAATTTTAGTTCACGAGACAGAGAAAAGTGTGACAATTTTTTCCTGCACGAGAAGGAAGTGCTGATTTTTTTACCACCCCCACTTTCTGATGCTACAAGACACTGTCCTCTTAAAAGAGCAAAGCTCTCAGCAAAAACGTGGGAAGCTAGAAATTTCTTAAATAATGCAGTAAATAATTTTTTTTTCCCAGGTCCCTCAGGAAAATAACCTTGCTGAAAGAAAAAGTGAGGAAGCAATATATTGTCTTTAGAGATGGGCAAGTGCACTTTACGTGCCTTCAGGAAGCTCAGAAAACACATTAGTGTTACAGCAAACCTGCAGCCTGACCTGAGCGTGGCTGAATGCTGCTCCCATCAGCATCCCAGGGAGTCAAGGAAGTTCAGATGGAGAGATTTTACAGCTGTACTTTCTGAGCACTGATACAGCTTTGAAGAGAAGAAATAAACCTCACTGACACTTTTTTGGCAGAAGGTAGTTTACATGAAGATTTATTAAATTTTATATATGTTGCTAATATTTAACCATTAAAAAATATAATTTTCATCTCACTGCACCTGGAACCAGGAGAAATCTTACATGTAGAGCATTCAGGGGCATAGGTTAAATATATGTTGAATGCTTGGTTTTTGGCAGCTATGGTTAAGCACTGACATCAAGGCAAAGCAAGAAACATCATTGCTCATCTCTACTAGACCCAGCCTCAGCCAAATGTCTGGATTTAATCCCTGTGGTCACCAGCAATAATCTAATTCTGATCACAGGACTTCGCACAGGACCACTCTCCATAAAGAGTTTGTGTTTTCTTGCACTGTGAACAAACCTCGTGGCTGGAAAATCAGCCCTGTGCAAACTGAGCCATTGCTGGAATCTCCAATCCCCAGCAGAGCCCAAAACTGCAGTGCTGAGTTTCAGATGCCACCACGTGATAACTGCTGGCAAACACTGGCTGCTTGCTGCCAACCACAGCAGTTCAGAAAAGCCCTTTGTGCAGAAAGAGATCCGAGAGCCCCCGAGCCTTTTAGAGACGAGACTTGAGGAGCTGTGTGTAAATAAATAATGCAGTTCATTACGCCAAATGTAGGTCAGTGTACAGCAGTGACACTTCTCAAGCTGGGGTCCAGTGTGACTAATTCCTGCCTGGTGGAAGGAGGCTGGCTGGAAGGCTCATCAGTTGTCACCAGCATGTCAATCACAGCCCTTCAGGGAACCGTGTTCCATCCGTGCTCACCCACCTTTCCCCAGAGCTGCTGGCCTTCCAGTGCACACTCAAATATGCCATTGTGCACACTTGGTATTATCTGTCTCTCCCCTGTTCTATTTTTTTTTTTTTTTCAAGCAGCCACAGTCCATGCCTAAATCGGAGAGATTCTTGCACGGTGCCTCATTAGACAGGAAAATGGGAATTCAGAAAGGTCAGGGCACGAACCTACTCATGATCCTGCTCTTGGCACTGTTCAGAAACACAGAAAAACTCAAAATCCCTTGCAGTTATCAGGATCAGGATAGGAGGCATCCCTAACAGAAATACAGAGTGCAGTGACAGACCCAAGTTAATTCTTCAGTCCTGTTTACATCCATTCCTCATTCTGCTCATCTCTTTGCTGATCCTTTACAGCAACCTTCACTTCCAGTAATCCCTTTCTGCCCTGACTCCCCTCTAACCACACCCATCCTTTGCTCTCTCCGGGGCTAATTAAGGCATGAGTGGGCTCTGCTCTGTGCTTTCACCTGGGCACAGCACAATCAGCAGTTATTTCACTTTCCCTTCTAGTCCAGCTTCACAATTCTGTGTGTGAAGAAGAAATGAGCCAAGCACTCGACTCTCCTGTGCCTTGCAGCTGCTCAACAGGAGCAGAAGCACAATCTGTGCTGTGGTACTTTCCTATTGTCCCTTAAGTTTATCATATTTTTATTATTATTTTTTTTTTATTATTTTATGGATGTTATTACAAAAAACATACTTTACTGAGCTCTTTGGCCCCATAGAGCTTAGTCTGCTTCCAGTGGTCACAAGGTCATCACAAAGCTGATTCCAAAAGTCTCTTTCTTTGGAAATGGTTTGTGAAGGAAGGCAGGAAGAGGGAAGGGAAGTTTGAACTTTGAACAAGCCATATGCAGCTATCCATCAGATATTCTAGGGTGATTTTAGGAAGAACACAAGACTCTAGGCTGATTGAAGCTTTTATGTTTAGTGCCATTAATGAAAACACGTAGATTTGGTTACAGGCACAAGAGCAAACTGCACAGCCTTGCTCTCCCTATTATAATTCAAAGGAATTTCAGACTCAGTTTCAAGTCAACTGACAATGCAAAATTCTTCAGAAAAGAAGGATTTTAGGAAAAGAGACCCTGTAGCTGCAGCTGCAGAACAGGTACAGCAGGTACCTGCACTTTATGAGCCCCTTAGGACTTCCCAGAGTTACCATCAATCCTTAATTTTGCTGGCACTTCAGGGCTTTGCCAGACACCACTGCAAATTTGATTGTTTGTCAAACAGCTGGATGCAGTGGAGGGAGCTGAATATTCCATCTCACCATTATTATTCAAAATTGAGTTCTCCAGTATGAAAAGATTTCTCTGTATTTGCTGCTGGAGCTCAGCGTTTTCTGCTTTTCCTCAGAATGGATTCATCCAAATAATTGGTTTTGCCTTGCTTTAAAAATTTATTTTTTTTTGTTGAATTTGCCCCTGGAGGAGACTCTGTAAAAGCTTTTTGGCCTCAGATCTGCTGTCAGATCAATAGAAAAAGTGAAGGAGCAAAACCCCAATTCTGGAGCTGTTCCCTAAGAGACAGACAAGCTCCTGCACACCTTTCCAGGCTGCAGCTGTCCTTGCACATGGAAACTTCACACAAATTGGTATTTCTGGCACCAGACATGGGCACCTTCCCCTTTATTGCACATGGAAGGTGATTTATTGGGATACTCCTTGGAAACACTCTGGTAATAGGTCTTAATATGTTTCAACCCCCAATTACTTAGCAATAACCTGGAGGCACGACATAAAATTGCAGCCAGAAACAGAAGATGCTCTTGCTCAGCGATATTTATTAAACATTTTGATTGCTCTGGACATCACTGTGCTCCCTGAAAACCAAATATACAGATATGCCCAGGGTAGCACAGTGTGGCAAGACCAAAAACATTGTACAGTTTTAATCAAGGAACAGCCTCCTGAAACACTCTTTCAAAAAAGGCAGGATATTTTTACCCTATAAAAACATTTGTGCTTTTTTGCTTGTTTTTGGGGGTTTTGGGGTTTTTTAAATATTGCATTGCCATTAAAAAAAAAAAAAAAAAGCCAGCTGGCATCTACAACAGTAATTGCTGAAATAAAGGATTCTGGTACATCTTGCATCTCCATATCTCTCTATATTCACGGTTAGAATGGGGCTACAGATAGACAGGTATATGAAATATTTACTCTAGGCTGTTGTTGGCAGAATTGCATGAGGGTTTAAGTCCTTCAGAAAAGAAAAAAAAATAAAAATTCTCTGGCTTCTGGTTGAAATGGTTGTATCATCTCAGTGGAAATAAAAGTACCACAGAATGGTTTGGGTTTGGAGTGGATCTGAAAAATCACCCAGAGCCACCCCTGCCATAGCAGGGACACCTCCCACTGTCCCAGGCTGTCCCCAATGTCCAGCCTGGCCTGGGACACTGCCAGGGATCCAGGGGCAGCCACAGCTGCTCTGGGAATTGTGTGCCAGGCCCTCACCATCCTCTCAGTAAAGAATTTCTCCCTAATATCCAATCCAAACCTCTGACAACTCGCAGCCATTCCCTTTGTGCTGTCACTCCATCCCCTGTGAAAAGTCCTCATCTTTCTTGTCAGCTCCCTTCAGAAAATGTTCTCATCTTCTTTATCCTCTCCACTCACACACTTTCTTTCTCTCTTTGCTTTTCTTACCTTTTTCTTTTTTTTTTCTTACTTTTCAAGTTAATATTACCTTTTCCTTTCCCCCACAAAACCTTAGCCTCTTCAAACCATGATAACCATCACTCTCAAATATATTTATAACTCTCTTTATATTCCTTTCTTTCACAGTAGAATTTTCCCCTCAAGCTGGCTCTCATTTTTGAAGATGTCAATAAATAACCAATAAATCAGTTATTTAGAAAAAAAAAAATAAATAAGAACTTGATATTTTCCAATACTTAATAGTTCCCAATACTTTTCTGTGTGCGAGACCAAAGAATCTGGTCTTGCACACTAAAAAAAGTACAATAAATGGGGTTTTTTACAGCAACTGTTCTAATGAGCTATGTTTTATTTTCATTTAAATTCCCAATTGCAGCATTGAGGGATTGTGAGATAATAAGAAACTTGCTAAAGTTTGTAATAGATTTTTAGTTATTGTAGCCTTGTCAGCCATTGTCAGAGGGTGCATTAAGGATGAAAAACAAAATTAGATTTAGATCCATACAACAGTTAAATGTTATTACACAGTTTTATGCCCCCAAATTTGGGATTAAAACCAAAATAGGCTAATAAAGAATAAATTATCTGTAAGTGGCAGCCATGATGTTTTGAAGAACTGCCACATTTTTTCTCTAATGTGGAGATTTCAGAGACCTGGGTGTGCCCTGCTCTGAGTCCAGGGTGAAGGTGGGATTGAGCCACTCTCAGATATCACAGAGGCAGAAGGAGCTCAGACTGTGCCCCCTCAACCTGTATTTCTGGGGAAACCATGGATATTTTCTTATAACACAGAGTGAATAAACTTAGATAAAAAATATAGGAAGTTAATAATGAAATAATTAAAGTTCTTTTCCTCCAGCCAAGACTCACACATACAGATGTTCATGCACCACGTAGCAGATTATTTTAAGATGAAGCAAAATAAACACATCCATCCAGTGCCATGTGAAAGAGTTGCAATCACAGTTTGGAGAACCTTAAGCATAATTCTGCATCAATATATACAGAATAATGGAAAGCTTGTTTTTGCATTTAAATAAAACTCTGACCTGTGCTGGCTGAAGTGCTGATGAGTCCAACAATTCAGATATTACCTCTTTGTGCAAACACACCCAGTTATAGTTGCTCAATGACAAAAAAAAATGAGATATAAAAATCCAAGAGCATAATAAGGAAGTGTATTTGCCAAGCTTGAAAAGTGCACCAGCAACATAGAACAACTGATCAGCAATTAAATGGTCACTAAACATTTACCAAATCCTGAGAAAGTTCTTTGAATTATAATTTTTGAAAAAAAAAGTACTTCAAGGTGATGTCAGGAATGAATAAAGCATGGAGAGAAATTAAATCTGCAATATGAGCCATATAGAGACACAGGTATTGCCATCAATGACACAATTTGTCAGAAAATAAAAATTATTAATACACTGAGGAGGTGTACAGAAACATTTCCACACACTTGAGCATCATAAACACAAACATATTCCTGAGTAGACTCTGCAACATTTAACTCAAACTATTTTTTTTCCATTCTGCACAGCCCTGGAACAACACATTTCCAATTTCTGCACTCATAAATCATCTGTATGTGCAACAACAGCTGCACCCTGCATTATATATAATTCAGATGTGTTATACTGAAAATATTTCTCCTACCTATTCATTCTCCCATGAATTTCTTACAATATTTATGCTTTAAAATGTTGGATTTTCTTTCCCCAAATTCCAGAACAATGCCACACATTTCCTCCCTCTGTCAGTAAATAGATTCATGCCCATAACTGCTTTAGTACAGATTGTTTCACTTCAATATGTTCAGCTTATGGCAGTGCTTAAGCCTTCACTGTTATCTGTGAAGATATTTGGGATTAAAATGCTATGAAACTATAAATATTGATTACATACCTCATTTAAACACAACCAAACTAATTTAGACTCAGGATTTCTTCTAATCCCCGAGTAACATCACTACTAAAAACAATTACAACCCAGCACATGTTTATGACACTCAAATTCCTTTGGCATGCAGGAGCTCTTTATCAAAGTTCAAATGCAAACCCGCTGCCACAGCACCCAAAAGCTGGTTTTGTGTCTGGTATAAAACAAAAACCATGTTATTTTCCCCTCAAGCAGGCTAGAAAAGCAGGGCTGTCTGAAGCCTTCATGTCACACACACACACAGAGTCACAGGGATGCAGCAACGCTGAAGTGAAATACATTTCTGGGAGGATGACATCCCACTCAGCTATAATTGAACCAAAGTAAACATCAGGCATTTTTAGGGGAGGAAAAAGAAACAGGAAACATCTCTGCCATTGCCAGCTGGAAAAAATAGAAAAAAAAGAAAAAAAAAGCCGTAAGAGCCTACCTGAGACAAGCGAGACTGTGTCTTTCTCCCATGAGACAACAGTGATGTATGCCTCCACAGAGGAGGGGATAATGCACTTGAACACTGCTACATTGCCTCTCATGGCTTTCTGGTCCTCCACACGGACTGTATAGGGTTCCCGTAAAACTGTGGGGACAAGAGGAGGCTTTGTTAAACAAACTGCAGCCCCACATCTCCCCTCTCGGGTTCTCTCACCGTGGTCTGGGCTTGGGCTCCTCAATTCGAGCCTCGAGCTCACCCAGACACACCAATTGTTGGGTTTGCTGCTTTTGCAGAAATTTTCCCAACATGTAAATTCCTTTTTCCCCAGCCCGAGATGAAAGGAGGAGTTCAGAATCTTCAGCTCTTGCTTCCAAGGTTGTTTTTATTTTTTCTTATATATAACATTCTTTCTCTGTCCTGCCGAGGTCTTTCTGGCAGGGTGGCAAAAGGCACTCCCTCTACTGAGAGGCAGGGTTTATCNTTACATTAGACAGCCGGTCTCTACTCTAAACCAATCACTCGTGCCACCATCACAGCAGAAATGGAGAAGGTGAAGAAGAAGGAAACAACCCAAAAAACCACAAGGTTCCTCCACCTTGGCCTCACACACCTCCCTGTACTAAACCCAAAATCTACTTTTTCACCCTGTGACAAACTTATTATTACTCCATTTATACTCTTGTGACATGTAATTCTTCTTTTAAGGTTGGCAAACGTTCCCATGGGCTAAAATCCAAACCACAGGTGTTTTGGGCTCTGTTCCCAGGTTTCTGAGCCCCCTGCCCGGGTCCCTGAGCCCCCAGGGCAGTCAGAGACAAGCCCTGGTTCCCACACTCCCCCACTGCCTGGGTTAGCCTTGCCAAGAGCCCCCCAGGATCAGGCTGTGAGCTCTCACAGCTGTGAAGGACACACACTCACAAGGCTGATTGCAAGTGGGTACAAAAAAACATTCCCTGATCTTTCTGTTCCCTCAAAATCTGCATCTCTTCCTCTGTGTTCACTCCTCACCTCATTCTGGGAGGCTCAGGTAGGAGCTGCATATTTCTGTGGGTAGGTGGTGTTATGTTTTATGTTACTTTGGGCAGTTTCCCCAGCCACGTTTCCCTTCACAAAGGGTTTTCTGCTCTGTCAGAGAGCACAGAGGTACAAGCAGGTGCTGTGTGTGAGTTGGACATCCAGAGGGGAGGAGAGAAGGTCAGTGTCATTTAGGATTTTGAAGAAGTGAGAACAGGAGAAAAATTGATGGAGGAGACAGAGAAAAAAAAAGGAATGTGTGTCAGGAACACAGAGAAATGAGAATAAGGGAAGAGCTACATTTGATTTGCTGGCCCTGAAAGGAAGGGAAACAAAGACAGAATTGTACCAAATAAAACCATGTTATAATAAAATCCAACGTGATTCAAAAAAAGTGTTTAGAATCAGCATAGAATTTGTCTTCAGTCTGGAAGAATTAATTTAATGGAAAAAGAGAATTAAGAACTGGATGGACAATGAGGATAAAAGCACAACTGGAAAAATCCTTCCCACCACACCAAACTAATATTGCTGGGATGAGATGAAGTTGTGCTGGGTAGGAGAATGGAAAGAAGGCAAATCCTGGAATAATTCCATGAAGAGTGAGGGATGAGCATTTCTGGGAGCAGGAGTTCATGGAGAAGGTGGCACAGCAGAGAGGTTTTGTCTTCTGCAGTGAATGAATGGGTGAGAAGAGAAGAACAAGGTGCAAAAAAAGGGAATCGCCACAGCCAAAACAAACCACTTCAATGAGAACACTGGAAATTTCCTTGTGCCTGAGACCTGCATCTGCCTGAGGGTAAAAGTTATTGGGAAGAACAACAAAACTGAGCTGCCACGTTGCAGGGACATTTCTTACCCCCATTTCCAGTCCACAAACACAGACCAAGCTCTTACACAAATACATTTAACCCCACTGAGTCCAGTGAAAAGTCAGTGAATTCTTTTCAGAGTTTACAAAAGTGTTTCTAAACACCAAGAGCACAGGAATTTCTAAATATCTGCCCCACTTAGGGTGTATTTCAAGAAATGAAAGGCAGAGTAATGAAATGTAACCACAGTCTTCAAAATGGAAGCAGCATCAAATTTTCAGGTTCATTGCTACCACTGCAAAAATAAGATTGAAGTTCTCCATCTCAAACATTGCTAGAACAATATAACTTTTAGAAGCCCTAACAAAAAATAATTTTAATTAAAAATTCAACTTTTTTTCTAAAGGAAAAAATAAGAATTTTCTATTACAAGATAGACACTGCTAGTTTTTAAAAAGTCAATAATTTCTTTCTAATCAAAGGCTAGAATTCTTAACCCTGTTATGACTGTTAAACTGATATTATAAACACCTTTAATGCAGTGACATCACAGAGTTGATTGCCCTGTGGTGAATATGTCCCCTAATCTTGTCCTACACTCAGGGAATGGCACATGGATCACCTTAATGAGGATGATTTGTGTCTATTCTCTTGCTCCAGACATCATTCCCAGGAAAGGCAGCAACATCCCAACTCATTGCTGAAGGTATTTGTACTTTTCAGAACACTTGGCCGCTTTGAAAATCTGCCCAACTGACCTTTTCAATAAAATCTGACACAGAAACCATGCAGGGCACAAAAATTGGAAGGAACTTCATTCATTTCCTTGCTTATAAAAATTTACATTATTGTGATTTATGAGGCTCCTCAGCTATTTCCAGATCATAGTCTTGACAGCTTCCATGAATAAATTGCTGATTTTTACTTTATTTTTTAATTTTATTTTTTTAAATCCTAAATCTCCAGGTAATTAATTTATATGAGAAGGTCAGGCTTAAGGGAAAAAAAAAATTAATAGACTTTTCACTGCCATGACAGCACAGGAGAGTTTGAAGATAAAATGGAGACCTTTGCTCCCATGTGGGACTGGCATGGAAGAGGATTAAGTTTGGGTATCCAGGTGTGGGGGTTATGATTTTTTGGAAGGAGTTAGGGAACATTTGTTGCACTATATCCAAAATTAAATGCAAAGCCACAATTACAATTATCTGTGAGCTGGAATTTTTGTGGCTGCTGCCCCTATTCCTGGGAAAAGGGGTAAATGAGCTCCAGATTTCTCAAGCAGACTTTGAGAATGGGCAGAACCATTAGTCTTTGTGCTATGATTACCCATTGATTTTTTTCTGCATTTTTAGAACACCAATTGCTGTTGGAGTGCACTGGAAGGAGGAAAATAGGGGGAAAAAAAACAACAAAATAATATTAATTAGTGCCAGTCTGAAATATTTTTCAGATTTCACATGAACAAAAATAATTTGCAAGTACCACGTAAAGAAATGAAGTTTCTCATTTCAAATTTGAGCAACCCAGGGTTTATCATCTTGTGGGGACCAGGGCTTGTCTCTGACTGCCCTGGAGGCTCAGGGACTCGGGCAGGGGGCTCAGAGACCTTGGAACAGAGCCCAAAATACCTGTGGTTTGGATTTTAGCCCATGAGAATGATTACCAGCCTTAAAAGGTCACAAGAGTTTAAATAGAGTGATAATAAGTTTGTCACAGGGTGTAAAAATAGATTTTTAGGTTTTAGTATATGGGGGTGTGTGATGCCAAGATGGAGAAACCTTGTGTTTTTTTGGGTTTCTTCCTTCTTCACATTCTCCATTTTCTGCTGTGATGGTGACACGGGTGATTGGTTTAGAGTAGAGACCAACTGTCTAATGTAGAGGATAGGTATTGGAAAGTAATTGTAAATAATGTAAATGTGGCTTTTAGTATAAAAGATAAACACTGCCTCAAGGGTGAGGGGAGTGCCTTCTGCTGTCCCGCCAGACAGACCTCTGCAGGACAGAGAAGGAATGTTATAGATAATAAAAAATAAACAACCTTGGAAGCAAGACCTGAAGAGTTTCAGCTTCTTTCGTCTCAGGCTGGGGAAAAAGGACTTCATTAGTTCAGGAAAATTTCTGCAAAAGCAGCAAAGGGGGCATTATCTGAGCATAAAGTGCACTTGACTGCCATGCACAGGTAAAATTGTGCTTTCCTGTGAGTGAGGGTTTGCAGAAGCCCTTGGAGGAGATGCTCACTGGTAGCTGTGGTGTGCCATCAGGCACAGGGACAGCTCTGACACGCAGCATCATGTGAAGGAAGGGAACTCATTTAACTCGTTATCCAAACCTCAGATTAACTGAGAAATTGAGTTAAATGGAGAAATGAGTGCATATGGGGTGAAAAGTTAAAAAGGGAAGGGAAAGAGGTAAAGGGGGCATTTCTGACTTGGCAAAAAAAGAGGAGTTATCAACGTCTGAGCTGAGCACCCACACTACAAACTGCAAAGGGCTCTTTTAAGGCCTTTTTTTTATTTGCAAGGTTCATTTCTCAAGCTGAGGGAGAAGTCTTGTTTTGGAGTTCCATGGATGAATGTTTTACACCTAAAGGAACACCAGAGCTTTAGACAGAAACACTGCAAGTTTTAGCCTCCTTGGTGTCATCACATTAGTTTATCTAAGAAATGTAAAAATTAGAAAGCAATCCTGGAAAAAATATTGCCCAAAAGATGTTTAAAATGGAGATACAGTAACATGTCCAGAAAAGAAAAAAATAAATATTATATTGTCTCTAAATATAATTCTACCAGACAACTTGCCCTCAAATCCATGACAGTAAAGCTAAAAGCTCAAAAACCAGAATGGAGTTTCAAATATAAAGTCGGTTACAATGTATTCATATGAAACTTTGATTTTAAAGCTTTTTTTTTTTTTATGGACAACTAAATAATTTCATAAGAAGCATAGACCATCATAGAACTCCCCATATATGTAACATGATAACTTGCTTCTACTGGATGCTTCTTGTGCAAGAAAACCCACTTTCCTAGACTAAAATTTTAATGAGACATGAATTTTGTGGAAACCTGGTTTTTATTCTTGCTTCCGCTGCCTACAAACTACAGATCTCTGAATGTTAACTTATCGTTAAGAAGAAGGGAATGCATTTTATTATTTAAAAAGAAAGTCTCAGGCAAATCTACTTGTTAAGTGTTCACAGTTTTTTTTCCCTGTGAAACTCCTGTGAAGACAAATCTCCAGAAGAAAGTTTGCTTTCTTCTCAGAAAAGCCAAGCATAGCTCCACCAATAAGAAGGAGCTTCCAAGGATTTGCATTTGCCAAGGATCAGCTCCCAGACAATTTTTTTGTTTGTTTGTTTGAATATTTTAATTAACTGAAACGGGTAGACCAAAATCTTCAAAAGTTGCACGATCATGTGTTTGTGTGCTGTAACAAAAGGCCTGATTTTGATCCCTCTGTAATTCCCCACTGGCTGACCCAGTCAGTAAAGAAAACAGATGCAAAACCATCCTGCTCATTTGCATATTTTAGTTTAAAGGGAAAGCACTGCCTGTGGACCCACATCAGCTGCTGAATCATTGCAGGGGACACAAACTTCTCTCTCAAAACAAAGCATGAGTGACCATAAACAAGGGAGGAGAGGTGTGATTTTAGGCCAAAAGTTCCCCTTCTCTTCCACCCCGTGTACAAAATCCATCTTTTAATCACACAGTTCTTTAAGGTGAAAGCATTGTTTGGTTGTTGATTTATTATCAATTAGTTTCTCCTTATATTTGTGCTCAGCTGATCTTTGGAAAACTAACTTTTCAGCACCAAAATAGCTCAAACTGGGGAGGAAAGGAGAGGAAAGAATTCACAGTAGTACTTAATATTGTTAAGAGTTTAGAGGTTGCACTTCTGCCCAACCTCCCTTGATTGATATCTGCTGCTGATCTGTGAAACCCCCAAGTCCCCTCCCTCCCCAACCCCGTGGGAACCCAAGAGACTCAACTCACCAGCCTTAATGTGAACATCCTGACTCCTGATTTTCCCTGAAGGATTTTCAGCTGTGCAATAGTAAGTGTTATCATGGATTAAGTTATTAAAGCTTGAAGGAGGGAAGGGGAAAATTTGGAGAGTGCCATTGGGGTGGACGTGGCGGATCCCTGGGACATCGTAGATCTCCTCGCCCGTCGCTAGGTACCATCTGAGCGTCACCGGGGGGATCCCCGCTGCTGGACAGGGGACCAGGGTCCCTGTGGTGCTAGCAAACACTACCTCTTGCAGAGATGCATTGACGAAATAGAGACTGGCGTGTAGCTCTTCACTGAAAACTGCAAGACACAGAGGAAAAAAAAGAACAGGCATTGAAAATCTGAGAAGTCTGAGCAGCGCGCGAAAAGATTCGACGCCGACGACGCCACGCCAAACAGGGAAGGTAATCAAAGCATCTGGGTGCTAATGTCAGCTCTATTGAAATAAATGAATAAAATAATAAAATGTTTCTCGTTTTCAAAGAAATTACCACCAGGTTAAGCCCAGTTTACACCCAAAAGTAAAATGAGAAACCTCTTTCGGTTTAAACGGGTACAGATCCGCTCACCTCTGCGCTTGCTGAGGCATCACTCCTCATGCAGACTGCAAAATTCTATCAGTAATCTGCCTTTATGAAATCCCCAATGACTAAATTTCTGCCTGGAACACTGGCGGTTTCTGCTAGCATCCCTATATTTATTTTTACAGTCTTTCCATGGCAAAAATGGTTTATAAAGTAATAAAAAGAGCTGAGCAAACAGTGAAAAAAAAATCCCCTAAGTCCTTAATAGCAATACATGTCTATACTTAATACAGATAAAGCTCAGTAAATGCTTTATATCATTTGGTCAAGTCTTTCTAGCAAAGACCTCTAAACCTAGGTGCCTATGATAATCTTGATTCTGCCACCCATGTGACTCCATGGAGTCCAACTCCCTGCCTTGAACTGAAGATTCTGTATCACTGGAAGGAGTCAATATTAGTCAGAGCACCAGATTAACCACTTCTGCCATGGGCTGTTCAGCTCTCACTGGAGTCTCCAGGTGGTTTAAAAGTCCCCCAACATTTCTTCTAGAGTACCTTCCTAACCTCTGTTGGAGAGCTGGTAAGTCTAACACATGATTTTTGTTTTCCAATAAATGGTAGGGTATATTCCAATATCACCAATCTGCTTTATATTTGCATATCGTGCTCAGTTGTGAAAAAAACAACTTGTCAGTTTTGCTTGACACAGAAAAAAGACTTGGATATTTCACTATATCTTGAATGAGGTAGATTCTGACAGGATTTTCTAAAGCAAGGCTGGCAAGGGGTCAATTTCTGAAAAGGTGACCCCACTGGAGAAGATCCCAGTGAGCAGTGAGGAGACAGATTCCAGGGCAGCCTTCATTTGCACAAGATGGATTCTATTATCCTGCAGAAAGAACTTGCAATCCCAATGCTAAACCATGAACTCTCTTGTCTAACTCTGCCACTGCATTTTATGACAGTTTAGGGCACAAAATAAACTATTTTCTCCTTCTCTCCTTTGATATCTTACAAAGATACAAGGTGGGAAGGTGTTCATTGTAAATATCATCAGGAGAGACTCAAAAGAGAGCAAAACTGTCTCTGGGAGTCCCTGGAAATTAAAAAGATTCCCTCTTTAACAGGAAAATATGTCTGGCATGCAGAACAGATAAATGAGTGGCACAGAGCAGGCTGAGAGGCATTTGGAGCTTCAGAAAGGAGAAATTTCAGCTCTGGAGCTGAGCTCTTGCATTTAGATGAGGCAGGTGCCAGCACAGAATAAAGTCCCCTGCAAGAAATGTTTCACCTAATGGGTGCAATCCCAAGAGGAACTCGAGCATCTGGAGAGCAAAAATAGGCACAATAGGACTAAGCACAGGAAAAAGCTGAATCCTCATTCAGAAGGAGTGAATAAGATGGTGCCACTTTTACATAATCACATTTCTAATTATAGTTGTACTTTGAAGCAGAGAACAGTATTGTTGGTAACATAATAGAGAACTGAAAAAAAAAAAAAAACAATTTAGCATTGTTCATCTGCTGTACAAGCTTTTCTCTACAAATACAAATGAAACAATCAACAGGGCATTTAAATTTCCATTGGCCAACAAGACATTCACGTAGAAGTAATAAACACAGTTCACGTTTGCCAGCTTTTATTATGCTGTGCTGCTTCTTAGCAGATATTCAAGCAAATCCAGTAGATTTCCTGGCCAAGAACAAAGAGGTAAATACCAAATTACAAATGCCATAAAAACAGAGGATATCAGGAACTCTGTTTGACATTTCCATAGAATCTAACTTCCCAAAGCACAGCTGAACTAGACTCATACTAGCAGCACATAACAATGAATTTTTCCAGCTGCTTTGTATCCCCTGTAGAAGCTTTCCCTACTTTTGACAAACTTTCCATCCATCAGCCAGTACAATAGTGCTTCATTTTAAACCAGCATCTGCTACACATTCATCCTAATGGCAGCCACAATCACACCAAGATCCCTGGAAAATAATCACAGTGCTGTAATACACACACTTATACACAGTGCTGACAGCCCAGATGCTTTTTGTGGTGGAATTCACTGCGTCAGCTACGTTGGAGACAGCCAATGACAAAAATGGGATTTCAGAAGCTTTTATTAAAAAGATATTTCTCCTCAGCCTTCCACAGGAAGAAAGGGATTTGCTGAATGATAGAACAAGTGATTCATTGAAACCTAATTGAAGATGAGACAAGTCAAAGATGATGTGCAATTAATTATATGTTACCTAATGATAGAATGTGATCCAACTAAACACTGCATTTTTCAGAAAGCAGAAGCAACTCAGACTAAGAGTGGTAAGGGAAACCGATGAAAGTTATGGAAATAAAACAGCAAAGAGAAATACATAAAGAATGAAAAAGAAGAAAACAGTTAACAATAGAAGAGAAAATAATATTCAAGGCAGAACTGAAAACTCTTGCAGCAGAGTGACTGCACTTGGCCTGAACAGAGATCACATCAGTTCTCAGTATAAGGGAAAAAAAGGAAAAGATTCTTCCTGAATAAGGGTTATTTATTACCAAAACAATAATTCTTGAGGGAAACAAGAGGAAGGCTGCACCTCAGCAGTGCTCATGTGCCCCAGCTGGAATGAAAAGGTGACAAACAATCTGCACCTGCAAACACTTTGGGGTAAGAAGGCAGAGATTTGTGTTCTCAGCTGATCGGTTAAAGGAGAACATCCACAGTTTATCACATCAAAAGATGAGAAGCATTTCTGGAGTCTAAGGCTCAAGAGATGCCAGGATCTCACTCCTACAGGAATGGGGAGAGAGGTGTGGGAAAAATACAGGCGACAGAGGGAGGGAATAGGAGGTGGATAAATTTTTTGCAAGTTCAGTCAATATTCCTTACTCTCAGGTCCTTGAAGCAATAAGGCGAACTCACAAACCATTATAGCCAAGGAAGTTTCTCCTGATTTTCAGGGGAGACTGATGCCTGGAGAGGCTCCCTGGAACAGAGCCTAGGCAGTGTTAAAGGAATAAAGCAGAGATTTCTTAAAAGGCATTCAAAGGATCCACCCTGGGCAGTACAAGAGCCTGGCCATGACTACACCCAAGCTGGATGACAAGTCACAAGTTTTCACTTTTATGAGTTTTGGCCCATTTCCATATAGGAGTTAATTGTCCAATTCCAGCTCCAGGATGTGCAGTCCCATCCTCTCAGATTGCTCTCCTCAGTTCTCTGTTGTTTTACACTTTTTGGGCCTGAAGCTGCAGCAGTGTCTTTGGTTCTGGGGCTGGAAAAGGATTGTCCTGTGTGACTGAACTGTGAGGAGAACTTGCCAACACTTTATATGAAGTTCAGAGTTACATCCTAATGCAGTACAGAATCTGAAAAATATAGAAGCTAAAACTTAAGGCACCAAGATGATGCTGCTGTGCTTAACAAATTACCCAGATGCAAAATTTCTGTTGGCATTTGAGAGATCTCTTTTCAACTAAACTGATTCAACAAGCTGGTCAGTGGGGCTGTGAGCTGATCTCCTTCAGCAAGGGAGGCTGAGCAGGTGAAACCAGGATGGACACACAGCTGTGAAGATTTAGGCTGAGTTTGGCATTTCCAACACCTGCAGCTATTGGCACAGATAAGAATGGAGTCATTTTTTGTTTTTACAGAGGTGGCCCTCTCTGTCCTCAGGCAGGTCACTCCTTCAGGTCTCTGGCTCCTACATGTGTGCACTTGAAGGTGTTCTGCAAGGACCTAGCCAATAACTCCAGTGATATTCCTGCCCATGAGGGATTTGTCAAGGCTTCACAGGGCAGACCAGGCTGAAAGTGCTGTTTCTCAGTCCTCTTTTTTGCTGGGCAGAAGGGGGTGTCACTAAGTGTGAGAGAGAAGATCCCACATTTAAATTACAGCACTGCATCTGGCTTGGGCTTGCCCCGTGTGGGATCTGGGGACAAAGAGGGATCAGCACCAGCAAAGAGATGAGAGAAGAAATGCCAAAACAAAACCAATGAAACCATCTGTCCCCTTCCTCCACAATGTCCCCTGTTCAGGTTGATTCACCTGCAACAGCCTTTACACAAAAGATGCCAAAAGTGAGAACTTCACTGGAGTTTGTGTGGAACAAAAGAAAATTTCCTATCTGTTCAATTCATTGCCAGAATGCAATGCTGAGCCCCAGTGTTGTACATAATTCCTTTTCATCATGTGCTCTTTCATCTTTTAGTAAGTTTAAACAGCACTTCTGTGATTTTGAGATTGTCTTTTTGGGCCTCATGTTCTTCCACAGCCCTCTTCCCATACTCTGCAATTGGCCATTTGAAGCCCCAATTTTCTCTTCAGCCCTTGAAAGAACTGAAATACTTTTGGCTGAGAGACCAGTTCAGCACACTCAAAAATATGAATAAAGTGTCTCTGAACAATTAATTGATACTTATATTTAATTCACCTTCTGTATCCTTTTCAAGGACTAAATGCTGTTCCTGTAATGTCTTTGCAAGTGGAAAGTTTGGTCTTAAATGAATAACAATTTCAAACTAAGGGAAAAATTAGTTCTCATCCATTTGACTAATCAAATCCAACATGAAATATTTATATAGATAAATTAAAAGATATGAATCAAAGTGAAAGTCTGGAGCCAAGAGACCACTGAGATTATTTAGATAAAATAAAAATCAGAACAGAAAAGATAAATTATGCAATTAAGCAGTTGACTGCACTCCTGCACTACAGCAGGTTTGTAGAAACAGCCTGAACTGTGTTACAGTGAAACTTCAGGTTTGCCACAGCTTTGGATATCAATATTCCCTCTCTTTTTCTCCTCAGTGAGGTTGTGATTGAAGAATTGGGCAACAATCAAGTATTTCCTTCAGATTTATTGGATTGTATAAGGTAACACTTTAAAATGTAATAATTTCTCACTTTTAAATACAGCTGCCTAAACACAACAAGCATAGAAGCAAACCCAAGGAGTATAATAAAAACAGAAAGACAGAAAAATAAAGGAAAGGAAGGACAGTATTTAATAAAGTCTAAGCTCCTAGTGCTGAGCTGGCTATGGCAGACACCTGGGACTGCTTTTTACCATGATGGGACAACACATTCCAGAAAAAGCTGACATTTGGAAAAAATTTTGCACACAGATGCAAAGCAGCACGAGACACATTCCCTTAGGAAGCTTAAGGACTAAGAACTCTTTATTCTTATCAGCTCATCAAGCTCTAATCAAAGTTTAAGGAAAACAATAAAATACCAATATCCTGCATGCCTTCTGGAAGAAACCCTTTCCTAAAAGGCCTCAGCCATCATGCCTTGGGTAGGAGAGCAGTTCCTTGAGCCTTTTTCACAGGTAATGTAGGAAAATCCCAGCCTGGGCTCAGCTGAGACCCTGCCTTGATGGGACAAATCACTCACTTCCCTTGGTCCACCATCCCCAGCAGATAGAGAGGGATTAGGACGAGTTTCCAACCTTCTTGAACGTCTCAGTTACCTGGAGAAGTTCAGCACAGGAGCCCCAATATTTTAACTTCTGGGTGGATGTTGGCTTTCTTCATTTATAGACACTTGTGCTGTGAGTTCAGCCTGTCTGGCTCTTGCATGAGCCTTAAAACATCTCAGCCTTTGCCTGTCCTTACACCAGCAATTCCTAAATGCATGTCCAGGCTGCTGAAAAGTCAAAAACAGAATGTTGGGTTTTGGGGGATTTTAGGGTTTTTTGTTTGTTTATTTTTTTTTGGTGGGGGAGGTGGTGCATAAAAAAGTAGAGTAGAATCAGAGCAAAAAAAGACAAAGATCACAGAATATCCTGGGTTGGAAGGGGCCCACAAGGATCATCAAGTCCAACTCCTGGCCCTGCCCAAGATCATCCCAAGAGCCACAGAAGATGTTCCCTTTCATCCCCAAAAGTGGACAGGGAAGAGATTAAATAAAAGAGATTATTTGGCAAAATGGAAGAAAAAGACAAGACAGGTGGAAGTCAGAAGGATGCAAAGACTCAAGGAAGTCCCCAGGATCTCATATCTCTGGAAAGATCTGGCATCAGCCAGGCAGCTCCTTTTTCACTGGCCTGAATTCAGAGTAAAAACATGCAAGAAAATATCATTGTGACCACAGTCATTAAAAACATATGGCTGTGAGGTAGAGACCTAGAGAGAATAAAAGACCCAATTATAGCAAAACAATTGAAAAAAAATTTAAAGTGAGAATTCAAGCCTCATTTTTCATATGTTCAGTGAAAAACTATTGAAATCCTCCCTAACAGAGGAAAATAAAATATTGATTTTCACTGTAAATATAAATATCCTGTAAGACAATTAAATGGAATTAATCTAAAAAGCAGTCAAACAAAATCCCCAAGCCAACTTTTGTAGGAAAATGGCTGAAGCCATCGAAACAATAAATGATATTTAAGGAAACTGAATTACCAGGATCATACTCCAGGTTAATTACCCTGTTGACATCCAAACAATACAGTATGCTAAGATAATCTTTTTTGCATAAACACACACACACACAGAGAACTGATAAATGAAACATTTCTGAATGCACTGCTGTGCCTTCCAAACCAGTAGTAGAAACATTACAAATGCAATCACAAATATGCTGATTACTCAGAACCCAGGCAGAGAGAGCCTGGGTGGGTGGGAGGGTGCAATGCTGATGAGCTGTGTCACTATTTAGGTTGTTTTTAATTTTTGTTTCAAGATTCTGTAGGATCACCATGACTGAGATTTCAAAAAGAAAGATTT
>VZTB01010982.1:163804-191907 GCA_013397245.1 Thryothorus ludovicianus
AAAAAAAATAAAAGGCTAAATTGGCCTTTTTTCTTCTAATGCAGCTCCTCTTGATGAACTAAAAAAAAAAATCCCTTATTTGAAAAGAATCAAAACCTGATTAGACACTTACAAACAAGGATGTTATTATCACTACTCAATTATCCAGTAACAGGCTATGCAAAGTGACCTAGAGAAATTACTGCAGCTATTGTGGAAAGATCAGAGTGATGAGGCATTACAATAATCNAAAAAAATAAAAGGCTAAATTGGCCTTTTTTCTTCTAATGCAGCTCCTCTTGATGAACTAAAAAAAAAAATCCCTTATTTGAAAAGAATCAAAACCTGATTAGACACTTACAAACAAGGATGTTATTATCACTACTCAATTATCCAGTAACAGGCTATGCAAAGTGACCTAGAGAAATTACTGCAGCTATTGTGGAAAGATCAGAGTGATGAGGCATTACAATAATCCATCTGTGATCGTGTCTCCCTCTAGGGGTTTTATCTAATGACTAACACACAAGGTTGATAAATATTATACATTTTATTAGAGCAAGGGTAAAGCAAATGTACTTTTACAACTTTGGGCTTTGATTCTGGCGCTGGGCAGGAATTTCTTTTGCTCCTCTAAATTGATGGGGATTGAAAATTCTTCACTGTCTGAGTGGAAGGAAGGTAAACACAGCTCACAAAAAGAATAACTTTCAGGTGGAGGCAAAATAAGTTACTTCAAAGCACTGGATAAAGATGTTCTGACCAGAATCCAAAGTAAGTCTTATTAAAAAGGAATTAATTAAATGAAGAAGAGTGAAAGCAGCCCTAAAGAAGAATTATGAGAGAATGCTAAAATCAAAATAGCTTTAATGTGGAAAACAAAATTAAATCAAGTGCCCAACATTATCTGATATTACAGATATAATTAGCAAAGAGATGAAGATATTAAACTAATACAATTACAAAAGCACCAGTTAAGCACCACCACCCACAACAGTTTTAAGTCAAGTCAACAAAGGAGAGCACAATTCTTCCCATAGTTTAAAAACTCAAAATGCAGAATTATTTCTCATGTTGTGTGTTGTGTAAGGGTAGCCAGTATTTTTGGGCTCAACTATATAAATTTGCTATGTGTCCACCTAAAAACCCAAACAAAAATGAGATTTTTTTCAAATTACTGCTCTGACTCAATGTGCCAGTGCTCAGCCTTTTATTCCAAAGGGTTACTTGTTTGAATCAGTTTCAAAATCAGAACCACTAATGAGGATAATTAAGTATGCAATTGGTTTTGCCCACAAATAATAATCACTAAGGAAAAAAAGCACTCAGTGTTACATTATCATTCTCAGAGGACAGAAACTTCCATTAAATCAAAGCAGGCTTCCACAATTAAAAGGAAAGGTCCTCAGGTGAAACCATAAAAAGAAGCAGAACACACAAGGCAGGGTTTTGGTGGAGTGCACAAATGCAGAGTGGCAAAGGCAAGAGATGCAAGAGATGGGAGCTTTTAACCAGTTAAAAAGGAATAATCTGTGGTGAAAAAAATATCAACACAAAAAAACCAAACCAAAGAAACCCCGATAATTGTCAATCTATGGGAAAAAAATATGCATCTGTGCTTCTTGAACCCAAAAACCCAATTCCACTCATTCCTGTCATAAGGAACGCACTGCAACACCAAAAGCAATAGGGCAGAAATGAGAGAAGAGCTCCAGATTTATTTTTCTCTCAAAAATATTTTATGAGCAAAAGAAATAAAGACAATTAGATGTCTCAGGTTTTTGAAAAATTGAATTAATCATGCTTGTATAGTTTTTCTTTTAACTGGTTTATAAAATTATCATGTTTTTCATAAGCAGAGCCATTATTTTCATTATTTATGGCTGAGATTTAATAGGTTTCAGTTTGGGACTTGTCTTCAAAATGCTTCATTGACCTAAAGCTTCTGATGAGCCCTGATGGCCACCAACTTCACATCCTAATGGGACAGCAGAGTTTTAAAAATAAACAGCAAAGCCCAGCACACTTTTTATTAGACCTCTCCAGGAAGAAGACAAATTTAAAAAAAAAAATCATCTCTTCCACACAAAAATGAAAGCAAACTAAATCAAAATTTTCAGTGAAAATAATTGTCAAGATGCTTCACAAAATTCCATGAGGGTATGTTTTAGAGAAGAGCAGTCAGCTACATTTTGAGTCTCACTGTCTGGTGACTTTGCTGTCACCTTTCTCACATCCCAGATGAAGACTCTGACACTCTGCAAGCCAGAGCCTGAAAGAATTTTCATTTGGGTGCAGGGAACAGCCAGGACACCCTTCTGGGACAGGACCTTACCCTTTGGGTTTTCTGCTTGTGCTGAGTGAACCCTGCTCCAGAGTGAGCCTATCAGCAGAGCAGACAATCCTGCCAACCACCCAGCTAGGAAACTAAGAGGATAAAAGCTCCAAAATGTCAAGGGATTTTTAAACCTCAACCTCTCAGCTCCGTTATTCCACACCACTGTTATCCTCAAGCACCTACAAAAGGGGCCCACAAAATAGAAACCAGCTAAATGGCTTCAAACTGAAAGAAAGTAGATTTAGATGAGATATTAGGAAGGAATTGTTCCCTGTGAGGATGATGAGGCCCTGGCACAGGCTGCCCAGAGAAGCTGTGGCTGCCCCTGGATCCCTGCAAGAGTTCAGAGCCAGGTTGGACAGGGCTTGGAGCAGTCTGAGATAGTGGATTTAGAGATGCTCTTTAAGGTCCCCTCGAACCCAAACCATTCCATGATTTTATAATGCTCCCTATGCCCTCAGGAAGCCTTCAGGAGCTCTCACTAGTAATGATGGCAAGGTCAACAGGCTCCTGTACCTGGATGCAAATGTTGTTGTCACTGCTGAAAATGGACTGCCTTCAAAGTTTCTGTAAATCCAAAGCAGGGCTGAGCATACACCACAGAAAGCTCTGCTCCAAAATTTTGAGAGGAGAGAAGGAGAAAGGAAAACAGAGGGGGAGATCTGGGTGATGCCTGCTTGCATCCCACTCCTCCCCCATGTGGAGCCACTTCGAGGGAAAAGAGTTTTTCTTGGATGCATTGAGGGAAAACAATATTGCCCCAAGGGAAAGGTTAGAATGGAGGTTTGGGGTTTTGCCAAACCCCATTTTTGGGGTGAGCCTGCCCAGCTTCTTCCCAGACACCATCACTGAGCTCATTCATCAAGGTCAAGCAGGAGAATCTGAAACGTGCTGGCAGTCATGGGCACACAAAACATGAGGTTTTACTGCAAGAAATCACACAAACATTGCTAAATACATTGGTGTTGAAAGAAAATGCAGGAAGAATTAGGTCAAAGCTTAGGTGACACAGTATTTCCAGCACTGACACCTTTTAGGTACCACGTTAGGTAATCCCTGATAAGGGAAAATGCAAAATCTGCCCACCATGGGAATAAGGAGAGCAACCTTTGTAGCACTTCCTGAAAAACAGAGTTCTCCCAGAAAGTGCTAAAAAGATGAGTAGCTCTGAATCTACTGGATTTTCCAGTTAAGAAATGTTGAACAGAGACTGAAATCTTAACAGTCCCAATTCACCACCATCACCACCAGCATCTCAAGGACAAAATTTAATAATAGTGTGATGCATTTTTTGCATCAAACATCATATAATATTGGGGTATAAGAGCATTTCCATTCTGGAATTGTTAAGTTCACTTCTCCACTTCCCCATCATAATTCTTCTTTCATGTCAGAGTTAACTGCAAGTGATTCATGCAAGTCCTTATTCCCCAAATCTGCAGGGGAGGAAGAGGTCAGGGTGCATGAAAATGCAGGAATGGAAGAAATTCCCACGTATTAGGCAAGAAAACATGCACCCCTGAACAATAATCTGAAGGGGAAGGACACATGGGTCTAGAAATATCTCTGTAGGACCCCTGGCCTGGATTAGAAACCCCTCCAGAACCACAGATCCACCTGGCATTCGGATTTCCTCCTCTGGTGAGGATTCTGAAGTCTCCTCAGAGCAGGCAGCACGTCTCAAGCATTGTGCTGCCCTAATGCTGCTTTGCATCTGTCATGGCTTGCAATGTAAAATACAATCAGGTTATTCTACCACCATCTCCTAGAACTGGGATGGGGCAGTGCTGGGATCTGCTGTTGATAACCCAGCTGATCAGAAACCATCCAGAGCAGTTTCCTCATCTCTGCCACCACCCATCCTCCCTCCAGGCACGGATCTGCTGCTCATGGGCCATTGGCTCCACGGATAAACTTCCATCATCCCACTGGGAAATGCTCCAGCCAGGGGGGAACCGAGCCCCTTTTTCTAAAATTGTATTTCTGACTTGGAGTGTCTCACTGGTTTTGCTTCTCAGACCAGAACAGCATCCCTGCTGGATTTTTCCAGCTGTGGGGACAAGCCCTTGGTGTGACTGAATCCCTTCTGACAGCTTGCCTGTCATGCCAGCCAGGGCTGGCTGGGGCTGGGTCACAGCAGCAGCACAAGGGCAGCTCCAAACCCAGCACCAGCACGGGAGGGAAGAGGGCACAGCTGCCTCTCAATGAACATCAAAAAAAAAAAAAAAGGAGAGAGGGAGGAAAAGAAGAAGAACCTCACAAAACCCAGGTAGCAATTTCTTCTGCTCAGCACAAACACCCAGCACCAGCAGATCTGAGCAGCCTCAGTGCTGTAGAGCAAACAGAAGTTGGTTGTAGTTACTATTTTAATAATGAAGTTGCTGATAGGCTCTGAAAGGGCTTTGGCTCTACTAACCATGAAAATGAACCCAGCACTGACAGAGGCAGAGAGTGACTCACAAACCAGGTCAAAACAAGATAGAATAGAATATTGCAACATAGTGTAAGTGTGTGTAGAATATAACACAGAACAAGAAGAGAAGGCCTTTAGCAGAAAAAGGTCAGAATTAGGTTAAATATTGAGAATTTCTTCCCTGTGAGGGTGGTGATGCCCAGAGCAGCTGTGGCTGCCCCTGGATCCCTGGCAGTGTCCCAGGCCAGGCTGGACATTGGGGACAGCCTGGGACAGTGGGAGGTGTCCCTGCCATGGCAGGGGTTTGAATGAGATGAGTTTTTAGTTCCCTTCCAACCCAGCCCATTCTGTGATTCCATTCTATAATAAAGAGAAGCAGCATTACCATTTGTTTACTGCCCACGTTTTTTCCTAAACTGCTTCCAAGATCATCATGATGTTCTGATTTTTGTTTACATCACACTAAATTAAAGGAAAGCAAAGTGCCCTGGCATTCATGGTTATTTTTATAGAAGACTAGAGCCATTACAAGCTCCTGCAATCTTAATTAAAAAGAATACCAAAGAAGCAAGATTTTTCCCTCCACCTATCACTTGAAGGGGAAAGGAAAAGAGGATAAAAAAGAGAAAAAGGGTAGATGCAAAACAAGCCTTTAGAATTTAATTTTGTTTCTTAACAAAACCAAACAACTTGTGGAATGATCAATACCTTAACAACTGCAGACTGGTACTCTCACTGGAATGGGTTTACTGTATAATTCATATAACATAGCATACAGAGAAAATAGGATATTCATATTATTATAAAATAGACACAATCCATGAGAAATTGTTTTTTTCCTCAGTGGGAGACAAGATCTCAGGAATTTGGGTTTTGCTGGAGGAGGAAAGATTTTAAGAAAAAGAAATAAAATATATCTCAAATAAATTAAAACAACAATAACACTCCATATTAATTTTGCATCTAAAATGGAGGGGAGGCACTACCAATGTAAAAATAAGTTATCCAAGAGTATTTTAACATTCTGAATGATCTCAAGATAACATTCAGTTTGGAAATGGCACGTTCAGCATGGTAATCTGTAGAAGAATAGAAATAATATGAAAATATTATGAAGATGGTACTGAATGAGAATATAACACAGATTTATATATTAAATTTCTTGACAAAAATACAAGACTAACTTTCCTTGAAGGCCTCCTTGTTCACCTGAAAAATAAGCACTCAACTTGCAGAGCTGTTACTTGGAAAATCCTGGTTTCCATTTTGCTCCCCCCACCAGGATTCCTGTGTCACATCAAGGCAATCACGAGCCTCAAAGAGCAACAGCAAAACCCAGAATTCCTTGAATTAAACTGAAATTTGAACGCTTAAACACCAGTGACAACCTGAGCTTGGGCCTTTCCTGTGTTTTCCAGTAGATTTTTTTTAAATAACATATCATTTTTTCACTGAAGTGCAATGAAAATGAAGCCAAGGAAGGGATTTTTGACCACCTTGGTGTCAGCTCAGCCTAAACAAACCTGTTCCCTTCCAATGCTCCTTGGGAACATCTTACAGAGACCAAGCCTCAAGAGTAACTGCACAAATTTGTTTATTTTGTTATCACTTTTGGGAGAAGAATGACAACATTCAACATAAATCTTAGTGAAAGGAAAAAGAATTCTTCGGTGTTCCATTTCTTTTTTTTTAAAAAATACATCATCCTATTTGTGTATAACAGTAGAATAGGGTGTTATTCCAGATGTCCAAGTACCCATCACCTGTGCTCCAACAGTGGCTGAAAAAGGATATTTAGGGAAGGTCTGTCACAATCCTTTCCTGGCAGTGACAGCTAATTTTAAGCCCAGTATCACACAAATAACTAGAATTACCTTGGCTGCTGGCAGTGCTCTGCACTCATTTTCTTCCCCAATTGCCATTTTATTCCCCATTATTGCATGGCCTTTCTAACTCTTTGCAGCTCTACTTCTGTGCTTTTTGGGGTCTCTTGAATAGTGTTCCATCACAAGGTTTTAATATTTATAACCTTCTGCAGTTCATTTATGTCAACCAACCCACGAACCAGCACAGATCACTGACAGTGTTTTCTCTCCAGCTGGAAAATCAATTATATGTTTCCTATTTCTTTCCTAGCCTATCATTAATCTACATGAGGACCTCTCTTACCCCATGGCATCTTTCTTCCATCCTGCTTGATATGACATTTTGATGAACTTGTTTCAAAGATCTTGTTATGTTATGCTGACTCCATTCTCCTTGCCCACCTGCTTTGATTCCCTCAAAGAAAAAAATCTGTAATAATTTGCCAAGCACAAATTTCCTTTTCTAAGTTTGCCAGAGTTCTTCCCCCAGTGCATTGCATTTATTTATGTGCTCTAAAATCTTTGTTCTTTAAAGCCTGATAACTTATAATTCTCTGCCTTAGTCCTTTAAGACAATAAAAACCTGTGACATTAAGTACCCAAAATAGAATACCAAGAACACATCTGATGTCTGGTATTTTCAGAAGTTTAAAAAGTTATTTTCAATTCATTCTCTAGCTTCTGTTCCTTAGGGATTGAAAGGCTTTGTCCCAGATGCCCATTTTCAAACACTTAGGTTATTTTGGAATTTTCTAGGTTCACTATCTTTCACCTTCACTTTTTTGTCCAAGACTGCAGGATTTAATATGGTTTTTCTTCAATATTTCAGTCCTGGAAGACAAATTCTCACCAATTATATGAGAATCTCTTGCCAAATACCCCCACACTTGTCAAATCCCCCTATATTTAATTTTGAAACCATCTGTTTGCTTGTCCTGCTTTGGTTCGTATCACATCCCAACTTACCTTTAAATATTTCCTTTTCCTCCTTGTAAGTCTTACTCCTTCTCAACACTTTTTTTTAAACTCAGTTTTAGGGGCTGGGCAGATGATAAAGGATTTTACAAGAAAAAGCTGAGCAGAGAGGCCCTAAAATTCAACCTTTTATTGAAACAATCAGTTTCAAGCAGATCTTTATTATTTCTTGTGTTGCTGGCACCTCTTGGAATGTTCCAGCTGCATCTCCTGAGCCAGACCAAGACAAAATCACCTTCCCTGGAGGTTCCAAACCACAGCATCCACCTTTCACCTCTCACCTTCATGAGCCAACTCTACCAAGATGAAAATACACCTTTTTTTCATTCATCAGTCACATTAAACCATAATATTTAAGGCTTAATACAATCACTGTATTTGGCAAAATAGTTTCTCCCACACACACTTCTGCTCCTAATCAGAGCTAATTAAGTATGTGCATCATACAAATTGACAGCCATGTAGATTCTGAAGCAGAGTTTAAAGTGTAAATAATGATGAGATAAAAGGGATCTTTCGAGCAAAATCAAAGTATCAAGTAGTCATTATGTGTAATCACTATTACAATTTAATGACATTTGTGCTAGAATAGGAATATGAACAGGAATTAAAGTGTCTCATCATATATATTACTACTTTTTTTTTTTTTAACTCTATGTTGGTTCCACATGAATTTTACAAAACATCAGCTTTTGCTTGAGTCTTTAGCAGATGATTCTGCTGCAAACACAGAACCCAAGCCTGCTGCAGTGGCCTGGATGGGAGACACGAGGCAGTCATGCTGTGTGTGGCAAAGACTCTAATATTTATCCTTTTAATCTTGCTTTTTGTGTTAAATATCAATATTAGGACTGGAAAGCCACAATTGGAGGCTGCTACCCCATGACATACACAGATCTATACCTAAGATACAGAGGTAACCTCAAATAGATGTGCCACAAAAACCTGAATAAAGGGATAAAGGGGAGGCAGAGGAGGGAGAAACAGGATTCCTTTACCCCCATGAACCTGATAAGCAGCAAATCACGAGAGAGCAGAGGCAAAAGAGAAAAAACTCTACCCGCTTTTAAATTCCCTATGTATTTGTAAATACTTTTATTTATGACCAGTTCAAAGGATAGTTACAGGAGTCAGTTTTGCCCACCATCAGGACAGGAGGTTTGCAAACATCATTGCCTTGCACAGGTTTCTTGATAGAGGTGTTTCTATATTTAACATTTCTCAGGGGATCAAGTCCTGAACGTGGCCTTACTAATATTGCAATGCATCATTGAAAATGTAGCACGAGCAGAACAAAACAAATAAAACAGAAGGCCAGGTGTGCTCAGTGACAAAAAAATACTGACTTCCAAATGTTATTGCACCCAAAAATTTAAGTGGAGGGGACAGGACAAAAAGGACACACAAGTCAAATAAAAGACCTTATGTAATCTGTAGAAATATCAGATTGTGCAGCAGCACCAGTTGAGTTCAGGGCATAGACTGATACCAAGGTACCCCTAGGGCCTGTTTGCATTTCCTAATACAGAACTTGACGTGGCTGAGAAATTTTGGGGGTTTATCCAGCAATATTTTTTCATCTTTCCATTTTTTCCTTTCTTCACTCATATTTTAAAGACAGGTGTCTGGCTTTATTGATTATAATCACTTTGAGTCATTTCTATTAATGAACTGAAAAAAAAAACAACCCAATAAGATGAGCTGATTGGTAAAATCCCTCTTGGGTTGTTGTAAGGTTTCTGACTTTGAAATGAAATAATTTAAAAAATTTGCCACCCAACCAAATCATCCCATCCCCTATATAATTCACATCTAGATTTGTCCCATTAAAAACACTCCACTCTAAACATTTTGGGTTCATTTATTATTCTACAGTGAAACCAAATACTTGGTTTAAGCCTGTGTCTATTTTTAATGGCCTGTTTTAACTCTCTCATTGATCTGTTGTCATGTTTAATCAAGACAACAACGACAAAAAAAAAAAAGAGTAGCAAGTAGGGTAAGCTTCAAGTACTGCACATTTAATTACATCAAGGATTCGTTGGGGAGGAAGGGCATAAATTGACCTTTGTATCAGTTTTCATGAGCTTAGGTGTTCTTTTTAGACTCCCAGAATACCAACCCTGAAAATGGGAAAATAAAGTGGTTCTGTGTTTGAATTAAACAAAAGGCCACCCTAAGGAACAGTTTGCAAGAAGGTATTTTTAGATATTTTTAGGTTTTTCTAGTCCAGCACTTCCCAGAACAGCACCTCCCCATCCTGAACAAGACACATACAAATATCAGAGCTGTTTTTCACATAATTTAAAAGAACAATGCCACAGGAGTGAGATGGATCCCACAGTGCAGACACAGGGTGTGTACCTGGGCACCCTCAAGAACATGGGAACCTCACTGGGTTCATAAAGCCAAGGGAAAATTGGAAAATTCCTGCAACCCCTTTTTCCATCCAAGCTGGACATGAACTGATGGAGAGCCCTGCCAGGAAGGGCTTGGGCTGGTGCATGAAAAATTGGACTCACAGCAATGTGCACTTAACAGCCCCCAAAAAAACCCTGGGCTGCATCCACAGCAGGGTGGGCAGCAGGAAAGGGATTGGGATTGGGATTGGGATTGGGATTGGGATTGGGATTGGGATTGGGATTGGGATTGGGATTGGGATTGGGATTGGGATTGGGATTGGGATTGTGCCCTGAGTCCCTCAGGTGAGCCCCCAGGTGCAGAGCTGCCCCAGAATTTGGGATACAAAAAGGAGCTGGAGCTGCTGCAGAGAGCCCAGAGGAGGCAGCAGGATGGGCAGAGGATGGAGCAGCTCTGCTGGCAGCAAAGGCTGGCACAGCTGGGATTGTTCACCTGCACAGGAGAAGCTTTGGGCTGAGCTCAGGGTGGCCTTGCAGGGCCTGGAGGAGCCCCAGGAAACCTGGAGAGAGACAATTCCCAAGGGATGCAGGGACAGCACACAGGGAATGTCTCCACAGTGACAGAGAGTGGGGTTAGAGAATATTAGAAAAAAATAATTTACTGTAAGGTTTATGAGTCCTTGGCACAGGGTGCCCAGAGCAGCTGTGGCTGTCCCTGGATCCCTGGCAGTGTCCCAGGCCAGGCTGGACATTGGGGCTGGAGCAGCCTGGGACAGTGGGAGGTGTCCCTGCCATGGCAGGGGTGACTCTGGATAACTTTTGAGGTTCCTTCCAACCCAAGCCATCCTCTGATTCTATGATATAGAAACCTGATGCATTCGTTTTTCAGCTGATATAACAGGTTCAACAGGGATTTCAAAATAGTCTTATATTCTAAATTCCTTCTCCTTAAGAAGACTGGAAATAACTTCTTTCTTCCCTATTCCTTGGGATGCTTATTCTGTGCATATCACTGGCTAATAAACAAATGCAATTGATCTGGTGGGAAAAGAGACAAGCAAATTATGCCACACAGATCACAAGCCCTATACCAAGCTGAGTCTTGTAACTGTTAGAAGCATAATTAGCTTCTCCCTCTTAAAAATACACAAAATATCAGATGAGTCCTCGAACTGCTTTGGGGATGGTGAGTCCCATTTTGTATTTCCCAGCAGTCTATGCTCAGATGATGTCATGTGTCTCAATCTGAAATGTTAAATTTGGAGAACAGACCTTTCATGTGAATAAATAAAAATTATCATAAAAAAAATAGCCCAGATTTCCCAGGGAAGCCTGTGCAAGCAGAAACAGCTCTCTACATTGTCTCTATTTGATTGGCATCTAAGTACAGTTTTACAGTATAGAATAGTATTGGTATTATTTACAGATTAAATTTGGATTTAGCTAAACACAGGTAACACTCAAGACAAAAAAAATAAGTTTATGGCGATTCCAGAATATTAATAAACCAGTAGATTCAGTAATTACATTCTGACTTTCTGAAAACCTTATGTGTGATAACTTTCCTTAGAATGATATGATTCATTAACATGTCAAGTACAAGAACAAGATAAGAGAAATAAATATATGAAACACCCGTAATCTCAGATGGTTTCCTGTAGACCTCATTATTAAAGAAAACATGTGTTTACAGAATATTTTTTATAAAGTACAATATTTATTACAATTGCAAATTCATGTTTTAGTCCCAAAAGGGGATGAAAACCTACTCAGACATCATAACTGTCTGCAGCAGAGACCAGAAACTTCCCCCACAAGAAGCAGTCTGAGAGAAACCATCTAAGAGGAAAAAATACTCAGAATCCACACTGTTTTCAGGTCTGTATGAAATATCTGGGGCTGGTGTAAAGGAGGGGAATGGAAGCAGATGGGCAAAACCTGGATGAATTATATTATCATTTACTGGAAGGACTAAGGCAGCTGCAAACTCCACTGAGGGCACTGCCCCTTCTGCCAGGGATGTGCATCTCTGGTCCTGCTGATGCCTCAAGTTTTAGCTGTTATATTTTTCAGATTCTGGGCTGGTTTGGGGGGCAGTTTTAGGTTTCACATTCAGTGCTCCTGAGCTCTCTGCACATAGCAGGGACACAAAACAATTCCTCCTCCAGCTGGGCACCAAGGACAACTTTGAGGCCAAGAACAAAGGCAAGGGTGAAGGGAGAAGGAAAAGCAAGGAGGATGGAGCTGCATCAGCTGGAGCTGGAATTGGCCAATGAACTCCAAAGTGCTGCTGGAGCAGAACTGATCCAAGTGTGAGCCCTGGTGGCCGGGCTCCATTCTGGGCCCATTTTGGGTTCCCCTTGGCTGTGGCCCAGCCGGGCTCTGGTGCTGCCCAGGTGTGTCCAGGGAGGCCTTGGAATAAATCCCCACTGGATCCTTTGCCTCTGCCTGGGCTCTGCTCCAGACCAGCCTTGAGAAGGCATCAGCTCAAAAGGATCTCCAGCCACTGAGCCATTCTGCTACCCTGCAAACAGTTTTAAACAGCTTTGCAACACGTGCACTGAATTGCTGCCTAATTTCAGGGGCAGCTTTGCTGCAGGAAGATCAGTCCCTCCTTGGCCACCACTCTCCATCCCACCTGTGCTGGCAGGAGCCAAGTGAGAGAGAGCAGCAGGCACCGCAGGCTGGGCACTGTCAGAAATGGAAAGGCATCTGAGAGATGATGTGACACAAAACTCCATTTTCCTGCCTGAAGCTGGACTCAGCACACAGGGTTTGCCCACACTGCCAGGGAGCCTCTGTGGGCCCTGTGGTAACACAAAGGTTGGATGTTGAAAACCAGGCAAGAGCACTCCATGAGCGAGGCTTGTCAGGATGCACACAAAGAGCTGGCAGGAAAAGAGGGAGAAGTCAAGAGTCTTGAAGCACACTTTCAGTTCCTGGCTTTTGAAGGCCCAGTAAACATCATCCTAATGCAAATGTAGCATTTAGCTGTTTGATGCATTCCAGGCTCGAGCTCAGATTCCTTTGTGATTTTACAATGTAGAGTCAACCTAAACTAACAATTTTCACACAAAAGCAGTGTTACTTTGAAGAAACACCTAATGCTCCTAAGAAAGACACAATTGTTTAAAAAAAAACAACCTATTTTTTACAAATAGATCATTCTCAAAGGATGTGCATTGTCTACATGGAACATGCACTTTAATTTATACACAGCTGACACTAAAATGCCTTATTATTGTTGAATTCCCTTCCTGAGTACACATAAACACCCACTTCTGCCTGGTCTTAACATTTCACTGAAAAGAACTTCCACACTCCTGTTTGGCATAATGAAGAGAAAAGGCTTTGAAAACAAATGAGGGGAAGAAAATAATAAAGCTACACACATTAGGCTTTTACTAACTTTAACAGCAGTTAGGCTCAGAAATTATCTGCTCAGGGAGGGAACTGAGGGACTGTCATTAGACCTGTTTAGAATATGATCAGTGCAAAACTCAAGGGGCCACCACAAGATGGAAGGTGGGGGGGACAGAAAAATAAAAAAAAAAAGGTAAAATTTTCAATAAAAGGGAAGAATAAAAACCCAGCACACACTTCTTGGTGTAATTAAAGGACTGACCAAAGGATCCAGGAGGTGGAGAACAGAATCTAGGCCCAGCACCCAAAATACAAAGCAGCAGTTTCATCAGGCTATAGGAAAGAAACAAAATAAAAAGCCAAAGCTAGTGTTTTTTAAAACACTGAAGCTCACCTGATGGTAAAGACAGAAAGGAACAGCTATTTTTGTGTTTCTAAATGTCCTTAATGCATTTTCTAGTGGTTCATATTCTGGCAGTACACTTCTCATGCACTGTTCTTCAAATTACTCCACTCAAATAATAAGGTCTTTGAAGTGACCTTGTGAAAGTCTTCCCTTGGAAATGCACAGATAGAAATGAACTTTAAAGGTCAGCCTTAGAGGGGGGAGAAAAAAAGATCTGGTTTCCAGGCTGCAGCTTGTATGTGCAGGTAAGGAGTGGCTTGCAAATGAGAACTGTAAGATGGAAGTAAGCTGATTTTCATTTTAGTTCAGGAAATCAAACCTAAAAATTCTAATAGACTTTGTCACAAGCAGACTGTCCTGGATATAACCAGGCAGTGCACTTTGTAGCCCAATCAGCCATTTAAGAGCCTTTGGTGAGAGGACACAAAAGCACCTCCTCTCTCAGGACCTGCATCCTGCCGTGCACAGCATCACTCGAGGAGGCACCTGAGGCACACAGCCATGCCCAAAGTTTTTACAGTCAGAAGGGATCATTCCCACAGTCCTGGTGCAGCAAACACAGCTCCTCTCCTGCTGCCCACAGGCTGTGAGCAGGGCAGGGTACAGGTGTTTCCCCCTTGCCTTTCCCAGCTGGAATTGGGGTCAGCACCAGCGCAGCGAGCAGGGAAAGGAGGGAATCTGTGGCCCCTCCACAACTTCCCCATCCAGCACCACATCCGTCCTCCTTCTCAAATGTCATTGGCCCAATTGAGGAGAAAAATAATTAGTTTCACTCTACTTCCTGCTAATTACAGAGTGTATAATCTGCCAAACGATGTACACGCTCGTGTTGGCTGTGGCCTGCTGCCTCCCCCTGCTAGCACAGGCAGAGAATGGCTTACCAGTGACAGCTGGCAAACCAGCCTCTGGGAATAAAACATTTTAGCACTTCATAAATTTCTAACAAGGTTTCAAATTGCTTCAGTTTCCCTCCTCTCAGCTCTGTCAGCCTAGCAAAGGAGTTGAGGGGGGGACAGAAAGCTGGGAGGGGGGGAGGTGAACGCTAATTAAATCGGCAGCAGAAAAGTACAACTTGTAAGATAGTTCATTATTTTTAATAAGCAGCAATTAGACCCCAACTCCGAGGAAAGTTGGGTGCTTCCTGTGATGCACTGGCAGCAGGGAAAGCCGAAATACATCCTTCTGCCTCAAATTCTCAATGTAGGAACAAGTAAAGCACTTTAAAGTGCAGCTGCATGATGTGATAAAACTTAATGGAAGATGACACAAAATGCACTGAAAACTCGGAAGGAACATGCAGCAGAGTTGGCATTAATGTTAAGGTTTCATATCACCATTCAGATAACAAATGGTTTCCAAATCCCCCCATGAAGCTGCCATCAGGATCAAAAGATGTCTTATCATTATTACTATTGATTAGACAACACACCACATTACACTGAATCTGACATCCTGACCACAGGAATGTGCCTAGAATAAAAATAATAGGATGCAAACAGCTATTGATCATATTTATGGCAGGCTCTCTCACAGGTGTAAGCCAGCAACTCTCCACTCAGTATGAGCAGACAAAACACAGGGACTGATTTAGAGGCCAAATGTCACAGAAAAATCAAGTATCTGTGCATTTGATGTTACAGAAATGTTGCAAAACACGGAGATTTTACATGGGATTGTAGGAAACACTTAAGTAGAAACAAGTACTTGGTGAAAACAGAATAAATGTGTTTAATAGGAAATAAACAGCACAGTAGAATAACAGCATCACATTGGTGGAGCTACACTTCTTTTGCCAAAATTGACCCTTATTTTGCCATCATTTTACTGGTAGCTGAAACAAAAAGCCAGTAACTGAACAGATTTATTCATTTTCATTATATTTAGCTCTGAGAGGTCAGAATGGTGCTAGTTTCAACTTGGGAAAAAATTAAAAAAAAGAAGAGACAGAAAAGTACCAAACCTGGCCTGTCTCACACCTGAAAGCCCTTCAGTACAGTGCAAGACCCTTCATAGGGGAAATTAAGACAAAAAAAGATACCCAAAACCAAAACAAATTCACAGCAGAGCAGGTGCTTTTATATCACAAGAAGAGTTTGCCATCAGGACCACCCTTTGCTTTGTCCTCTTTCCAGGAGAATATCTAACCACAGATATATTCCAGACAAAGATTTTCACCTGAAAACATGTTTACTTTTAAGTCAAAGCTGAATGTCTGCAGAAAAAAGGCAGTCAGACACTTGGGCATTTCCATTTGAGAGGGCTGAGGCACTGAGTGCTTTATACACCTCTGTACTTAACTGCAAGATCAGCCTTAAGAATCCCAAATTCTTACCCCAGAGATCAAGGAGAAAAGCTGGAGCACAGAGGACCTTGGTGGAAGAGGGTGAGGTCAAGGAATGCATAAATGAACAAGACTTACATAAATCCATGGGCCCTGGTAAAATGTTTAATGTTTCTTCTGTAAATGAAATTCACCTCCTATTTCTTAACTCAGAAATTCATCCACAAAAAGTAATCAAATTTTGCTTCCTCATCTTCAACATTTAATTTACTGCGTTATAAAAACTCAAAATTCACCCATTTTCCTTCTCTTTCTGCTTCTTAAGGAGGCAGGAAGGGTCTTCAGCTCAGAGGACACAGGGAAGAAAGTGAAAGAAGAAGAAAGAAGGGAAGGAAATGAGGAAAAATGGGCTGGAGGGAAGTGAAAATGAAAGCAAGGCAAGAGAAGAGCTGATGAAGATGCATACAGCATTTCTATCAGAACTTAATTCTGAAAGAAACCAGAATTCCAGACTCAGACCAACAGAACTAAATCCAAAACCTTTACTTCACTCTCATTTCTCAAGCACAAACCTAAACATCCTCAAAAAATAAACCCAAGACCACCACCAAGCACATCCTCAATGTTTTGCATTGGCAAACGTATTTTAAACCAATTTTTGTTCATCTTACCCAGGTGACTGCTCAAGCAATAATTCTGGGGACATTCAGTGCTGCTGTGGTGCAGACCTGGCTGCTGCTCCAGATGTCTGTAGCCATGGAATTTTCAGCAATGGAGGTGCCATTGTTTTCAGCCATAGCACCAAAAGTGCCAGGCAGCAACGTTCAAGCAAGAAACAAAATACATTTAAAACAAATAAATGAATCTTAGGGGAAAAAGAAGTATTAAAGTGTGTTCAGGAGGCCTGAAGCTGCTCAGGAAATAAATCTTCTGTGTTATTTAACAAAGAAAGAGGCAATAACAACTTTTAAAATGACCTCTTCTTCTCCCCAAATGAGGGTGGAAAGGAAAAATGTTATTTTTCTTTCAAGCAAAAACAAGAAGTCATACAGGACAATTTTATTCTGACTAGGAAAAAAATTAGGTTTTGTATTAAAGATGGCACAATGGAGCCTGCGAGCTTTATTCTGAAAGCACATGTAAGATTTCACCTCCACTAATTTTCATTTCACTTTTAAAGTAATGATATAAAAAAAAATTGCAACTTTATTGAACATGTTGAATTAGAATTTCATCAAAATAATTTTCCTCATTAAAAACAAAGTTTTGACATGTTACACCTGGATCAAGTCTCAGTAGAAAATACAATTAAGAGAAGAAAGTGGCAGCCTGTTGGCTAGGGGAGAAAAAAATGATAATTTTAGGTTTGCTTTTGCAAATATGGGAAACCCAGAACCTTCCCTCCATCTGGGATGCCCTTGGCCAGGGATGTGGGTCTGGTTTTGTAGATGCCATGGGGAGGCTGAAGGATCTCTGTGGGCAGAGTCACACACAGCTCCCCACGCTGAAACCTCTCCAGACATTCTTATTTTTGTGTTGCAGAGCAAGGAACCCTCAACCCCACATCCCTGTGCACCCCACTGCCCCATTTTGGGGGTCTCTCACCAAATCTATAAGGTCTCCTTATTAAAATGAGCAGGTATGCAAATTTATAATATCTTTCTTTCAGCCTGTAGATTTTTCCCTTGTAGAAACAGGACATTTCTCTCTAGAGAGTTTTTCCCCTCATTGTTTAAAGCACCACCACTTTTTGCCAGTCAGAAGTCGGCAGAGCCATCACCCACCAAAGTTCACCTTTACCTAAATTCTCTTACGGCGGGATAAGGTCACAAAAACCCAATTTCTGGGTCAGTCCCAAGCTTTTTTTTTTATCCTGGAGCACATGCTGCTCCTAATCCCTGCTCTCATTACGGCCAACAACACATCCATAGGCTTAAGTAACCTGCATTACATAATTGGAGGGACACTGTCCTGATAACTTCCTGCAGCAGCACCGAGGGCACACGGCCGTCAGAAACGAGCAGCACACATCACCTCACCCTCAGAGCGAGTTCAACAGCAGGACAAACGTGTCATGGGCAATATTTTGTGCAGCATGGCCAGAATAAAAATAAAATTGTGTCACTCTCTTGCCTAATCCTCCCAGGACAAGCCACAATCTCCTCCAGCGCCAGGCGGGACTCGCGGTGACCCGAGCCTGGCAGTGCTCCCACAGCAAGTTGGACTTTCATTGACAGGCAGCCAGGCTGAGCAGATTACTGGGTCTGACCTGGCTGCTGGTGCTGCCTGCATCCGAATTTTGGCCCCCAGGACGGCCTCCCCACCCTGCACCCCCTCTCCAGCCCTTCATCCTCCTCTCCCAGATGGAGAATTATCACTGTGGGACACACAAGGACACACACGGACACTTTCTCTTGAGAAGGTTAAAAACTACTTATTAAAACATCTGACTTCATATTTATAGTATTTCCACACAGACTAGGGATTGGAGAAGAAGGCTGACACCTCTCCCATCCCATTGGTCAAGACAACTGTCCATCAGTTGTTCTTCACACTAAGTGAAAGTGTGTAACTAACTTCGTTTTATTAAAACAGACTTCTGATAACAACACCCGTGTGTGTGAGAAAGAACTAAGAACTGTGAAAAACATTAAGTTAGAAAGTGCCTCAGAAAACCTGAAAAATCAGGGTGACAGAGAATGGCACTGGCACAATGCTCTGACCAGGCCAAGGGACATGTGGCACCTGAGCTCAGGGGGCTGTCCCAGCCCGGGTTCCACAGCTATAAATTCAATTTCTCACCAGATGTGGAAACAGCCGTGCAGGGAAGCGAGGTGGCTGATGCCAGCACCTGCTACAGGTGTCAGTCTGAGAGTAGCTACTGAACCCACACAAAGGAAACAAAGATTTAAGGTGTCTCATGCTGGTTTCATGTGGAAAGATGCTTTGCTGGTCCTGGCTTTGCTCCACTTGTCCTACACCCCACCCTGCCAGAAGTTCCTCTTCACTGCATAATGTTGTATTCCATCTGGTTTTTACTGCCCATAATAATCTTTTAATTCCTTGACCTTTCCTTAACCCAAATTTTCCAGATCCCAAATCTAATTTCTTACAAATCATTAGCTTAGAAAAATCAGAGTGCATCCCCATCAAAAATACTGGCAGATCTCACTGCCAGCTGTTAAAAACCCAGCAATCCCTTCTTCAGCGTGCAGATTCAGGCAACAAGTTAATGTTTGTAAAGAATCATTCAAAGTTTTTGCCAAACTATTAAAGGGGAAAAAAACCAAACACACACAAAAAATAATTTTTGCTGTATTGCTCACTAAGTGGAATGCAAAGTCTTTAATTTCATGTCAGCATTGCCTAAAATTCATAAAAATAAACATTAATGGAGCGTATTGTAATTAGATTAAGTCCACATATGGAAAGCCCTTTCTGAGTGATACATTTGCTCATCACCTTGAATTTACACCTTTGTTTAAAGGATAAGGAGCAAGAATGTTTAAGCCCAGGTGAACCATTTAGCCCAGGTGAGCCATTTCTATAAATCTGCATACCCAGGGCTCCATAAATCTTCATACCCAGGGCTTTCCCCTCGTCATCAAATATTGATAAGTGCTCTTAGTGCAGAGAAAATTCGAAAATGTAAAGCCACTAAAAGCTCTTAATTCAAAAACCTTTCATTCCACATTCTTTTATTCCATGTGAATTCTTGCGGCTGGGCGGCATTTGGGATTGAAATACTGCACACCTAAAGCAGAGAACTGGACAACCTTAAAAATCTGTGTTTTATCCATAACTCCATGGGCAATCCCAATAAAGTCCAGACCCGTGGATGAACATGGCAGATGTGGAGTGACAGAAATGTGATTTCCACTGAAAAGGACAAGTAAATGGGTCAACCAGGATATCAGATACTGCCATAAATACTCATAAAGACAAAAAACCCCATCTACTCCCAATTCCATTTACATATAGATGTGAGAAGAGATGCTAGATACCTGGCTGTGATTTACAGAATATTATTTCATCATTATGCTGCTGCATTATGAAAGTGAGATAAGCATTACATTATGATATAACGAGCATATGTTATGCCTAATATCTTAATAGAGATTTTCATTGACCTTTGAATGTCAAAATTAACAGCAAAATTCATCAAAAATTCTGCTTCTGCAGGGTGAGGACAAAAATTGCTGGAGCTACAAAGTACCAGAGAAGAATATCCAACAGTGACTTGCCTTCAAAGAATATTACAACTTTTAATACTCATTTAAGTAGGATCTAGACATTTTTTCCCCTGATGTTAATGCTCAGTGCTAACAATATTTTAGGGTACTGCATTTTACCCTGATGAACACACATTAAGGAGTGATTTTAAAGAACATATTAACATAACATTTGCTGCTGTTTTACAAGTGAAGTGGTGACACAGGAGAGCAGGAGAAGGATGAGGGCACGTTTCCAAGATGTAAAATGATCTTAGCAGGACGGCTTTGGAGCGATAATTTTATGACATCATTTTAAGACATCATTTTTCATCTTCAGGAGGATTTCCACAGACTCCTGGAGCATCTGTGCCCTTTGGAGGATGCAAGGAGAAGGCAGAGGGGCTGCTGCTGGTTCTCTCAGGGAACAAAAATGGTCATAGAAGGGAGAGTGCAACTACAGAACAACACAGGGCTGATAAGAGAAATAAAGAAGATGCAAAACTGGGAATATTTTAGAGTAAAAAAAAAAATCAACCACTACCTTAACACGCACTGATGAACTGCTTATGTGATTAGAGTGTCAGATAATACAGTGATACAGGCAGATTTTCCACCCTATTTCCTGAGGTTATATGTTCATTCCTGCACCAAAAAGGTGAACCCCAGTGCCAGGGGGAGAACTGGAATCCCTACGAGTGCACTGACACTTCCCTTTCCCTTTTCCTACTGCTAAATTAAATGAGTGTTTTCCCTTGCATTTTGGAACAGCTGATTTAAAAGGGATTGTTACACACACAAAAGAGTTGATTCTTCCAAAAGGTGTGATTGAAAGAAAGCAGAGGAGAGCAGCGTTTTTATCAAAGAATTTTCATGTATATTTCAATATCAAATTTAACAATATTAAATTAAGTGTCAAAAGGTGCCAGGCAAATCCCACACAGAACTCAAATAAAATTCTCAATGATTCATTTCTCTACTCTATGAGACTCTTTGGAAAAAAATGCATCTAATTTTGTTCAATTATGTTTGTATCTGATTTCTAATGCACAGAAGTTAATGGAAAGATATAAATACTGTCCTCCTCCAAGCATAATTATAGCAGAGAGGTGCACACTGACAGAGTAGGAGAAATGTTTAAGTTGAAGCATAATCCTGGTAGAAGAACTGGCTGTGAAAATATTTAGGGTGGGAAATTAGAAGACTGGTTTAAGAGCAAAACAAATCAAGTTCTCTTCATACAACTAAGAGGTCATCTTACCTCTCTATACTCATAACATGGTTTTGAGAAAAAAAAAAAAACAACCCCCAAAAACACAATGGGGAGGGAAGTTATAGCAGTGATTGGGAGCTTGAGTATAGACCTTAACAAAATCTCCAATGCCACCAGAAAACCAAGATTTCCTTTAAATGATGCTTGAACTATACCAAACAGATAAAATGAGAAAATAAAAAGATGAAATGTAATTGTTAGCAGTTTTTCCTAACTGCTGGAATTTTCATATCTATTTATTCTTATTCCTATCCCCAGCTCCCCCATTGCCCAAATCTTCCTCCATTCTTATTCTGGCCATTACATTTAATGTTTGTTATAGAAAAGATCTTGTCTCAAACTATTTGGCCTGTACACTCTCCTAAGAATCTTTATTTTTTTCTGTTTGTTTTGCCATCTTAACTTTGAAGTTGCTGGGTTAAATCCAGTTGGGAATAAAAAAAAAAATTCACAAGACAGTTTTCTGATTTCTGTCCTAATCTCTCAGTATTCCCCATATAACAGCACTGTTGTTTCTCTTTAAGGCTGCTGCAAGATTCCCCTGTGAAATTTAGCAAGATCACAGTGCTCCTTGTTAATAACAAGCAGAATTTCAACACACAGATACAAATCACAGGTTTCCACCATATTTTGAACATATTCCACTTGGAGCCTTGCCATACTAGGACTACTTGACTAGATTTGCAAGAATGATGAGGTTTAGTTTGTGTAAATCACCAGCTGAAGCTCATTTTCAAATAGAGCTAATCAGAAATTATTACTGAACCCCAAAGTGAAGAGGCCAGCTCTGTAACTATGGCACTCACTAAGGGTTGCAAATGAATTCATCAAAGCTCAACTACCTGATTTTATAAGATCTTCAATGAAGAATTCTTTTTATTTTACTTCATTAAAAAAAAAAATTAAAGGAATTTTTAGAGGGAAAAATTATTCCCCAGCCACTTTATCACATAATAAAACCATAATCACAGCACAGCCTGTTGGCACAGGGACCCTTGAACAGAAGGCCTGGGGTGGTGCTACCTCTCGAGAGGTGCTTCTGCAGCTTTTCAGGCACGAGCCAGGAACAGGGGCTAAGACAACAGCCAGGGAATAGAAAGGCAGCTGTTGAACTACATAAATCATAGAACAACTGAGGCTGGAAAAGCCCCCCCAGCCCTTGGAGTGCCAGCTGTGCCCTGTCCCCAGCCCAGAGCACTGAGTGCCACCTCCCGGTGCCACCTGCAGGGATGGGCACTCCAAAGCTCCCTGGGCAGCCCCTGCCAAGGCCTGGCCACCCTTGCCATGGGCAAATTGCTCCTGGGGGCCCCCCTGAGCCTGCCCTGGCCCAGCCTGAGGCCGTTCCCTCTGCTCCTGTCCCTGTCCCTGTTCCCAGAGCCCGACCCCCCCTCCCTGCCCCTCCTGGCAGGAGCTGTGCAGAGCCACAAGGGCCCCCCTGAGCCTCCTTTGCTGCAGCCTGAGCCCCTTCCCAGCTCCCTGCCCTGCTCTGGACACGCTCCAGCCCCTCCAGGTCTCTCCTGCAGGAGCCAAAACTGGACACAGCCCTGCAGGGGCCTCTCAGTGCCAGCACAGAGGGACAATCCCTGCCCTGGTCACACCATTGTGCTGGGTAATTAAGTGACATGTGCATTATTAGCCTCAAAACAAAATATCTGTGTCATTAGCACACGATCCGTGAGTCTGTAATACAGCCTGGAGAAAATGCTAAAATGTCAAACATCCAGATATACCCTTGGAATTAAAAGCCTTGGCTGATTGAGTAAGAATATAAAGAAGCCTAAGAGCAAAGAGCTTTTTCTTTAGCACTTTTACTACACCTTTAGCCTCAATTTAATTCCAAAACCTTGTTTCCTCCCACCATCTTCTCTCTGATTCTTTTATTAGGCTAAAAATTGGGTTTTCCAGATCTGCACATTAAATGTACTTTGAATGAGGAAAGGGGGAAGAAAAAAATCCCAATGCTTTTCCATCAAATGCTTCATCAGAAATGCATACTCACAAGCTCTTCTCAGGAAATTCAGAACAGAAAAAGGTGGAAGAAGCTTATCAAATCATTAAATATAGATGTGCACAGTTGACCTGTTGGACATCAGGACTTCCATATATCATGAAGAGAAAATACAAAAACAGAATTCAAGTGGAAACTGGAATATTTAAATTTTTTCACGAAGTCTTCGGTTTCTAAGAGTTACAGCAAAATAACCATAAAATTATCTTAATAGTAATGAAACTCCTCAGTACTCAAAAAGGTCTCTGTTTTAGGGTCATGGAGGACAGAACCAGTGACTGAGGAATTCACTCTTGCTAATAAAAACTCCCAGCAATAGAAAAACTAACACCAATTACTCTGATGTTAAAATTTTCCCTCAAGTATGTCTGTATGCAAATCACTCACTGCCCTGAAGACAGCTGAAGACCTAATTTTATCTTGTTTTTCTAGGGATCAAAGTTATCATAAAATCACAAAAAGGGCTTAAAAGGGACCTTAAAGATCATAAAGTTACAATGCCATGGGCAGGGGCACCTTCCACTCTGCCAGGCTGCTCAAAGCTCCAGACACCCTGAACTTGGGAACTTCCAGGGATGAGGCAACCACCAGCTCCTTGGGAAACCTGTGCCAGAGCCTGGTCAACCTCTTAGTCAATTTTTTTTTCCTAATATCCCATCTCTAACCCTACTTTCTGTCAGAGTGAAGCCATTCCCCCTTGTCCTTGGATATTGTCTCTCTCTTCATCTTTCTTGTTGTCTCCATCAGGCACTGGAGGGCCACAATTAGGTCACCCCAAAGCTTCTCCTGTCCAGGCTGAACAAATGTCCCCAATACTGGGGTTTTCCCCAACCTTGGTGCAGCTCCAGCTCTTGGCCTGAACAAATCTCCTCATTTCCTTACACCTTCCTGTTCAAAAACAGTCACCAGATGCTGCTCTGATTCCACCTCTGCTGATTTTGGCCTCCTCCTGACATTATCCCAATCAAGTTCTGATAGAAATCCCTGTTTCCCACCACATCCAACGTATTTCCCTTGCAGCCATCAGCAGATGTAAGCATATATGTACTTTGCATATACAATTTTGAACAGGAAAATTGCATAGCGGAAACTGAAACAAAACAGGAGACTATTAACTGAAAGCAAAAGCAGTAATTTGAAGCAATTAGGACATATTTTGTGCTTCAGATGAGAGCCATCAGCATACAGCTACTATATATACACATCTTTAAACTTGAGGAAAACACAGAGACATAAAGACACAGAACTATGGAGAAATAAATGTAGCCCTAAATGTAGAACCCTTGAAATTATTAGAACCAAGACACAGGAGTAGAGGGGGTGAAAAATCAGCATCAGGGACAGCAGGATCATGATTTTATTTTTTTATATTTATAGACCACGGGCATAATTTTCCAGGCTGAAGATCTTTCAGTAGAGCAGAGTGAGCTTGGGAATTTTTGGGGCAATATTTGAAGTGGTGTCCCTGAGTAGAGAGGAAGAGAACCTGCTAATTCCACGTGTTCCCTTTTCCCACTCCATTCATCACGGCTGAGTCCAACATAAATAGTTTCACAAGGTCAAAAAATAAATGGGAAAACCCATTATCAGTAATACCAAGGAGCCAGTTAGGGCCAGAGGAGAGGAATGAATCATCTTTCGTTACTCTTGAGGAAATGGGATATTATAATTAATGGGGAAAAACTGCATCTATTTCATGCATATAACATGAATTCTAAGGGAACCAAGACATTTTTGACAAATTGGACATTGCACACAACATACTTATTAATTCATAAATTAAAAATATATTCTGTTACCCTATCAAAGGAAATTTTACTTGTTTCTGTCTCTCTCAGCAATCTTTTTCCTTTTTCTTTTTTATCACCCAAGTTGCCAAAAGAAAAGAAAAAAGAAAGCTCACATTTTTGAAAGAAAATCATAAAGATCATAAAGGAGTTCACATCCATCTTGAACCATCATGCTTCTCTGCATTTCAGATTGAGTTGAAATTTCTAATTGAAATGATTTTTTCATGAGTTAAACTATAAAGGAGAAATAAGTGATACATTTAAATTATTTATCCATCTTATTTATAATTAATTCGGTTTTTCTCTGTGCACAGCCAGGCTATACCAGAGCGTTTGATTTTTAAAAACTCCTCTATCATCAGGCAACAATGGATGACTGCTTTTCTCTTGTCACTTTTGTTTTAGTTTGCTCCAGAGATTCAGACAACTCCCGTTCACTCCTTGGTTGGCTTTAATGCATTAACCCTCTCAAGACACAAAGGACAGCAAGGACCTTTCCAGGGTGAGCTGCTGGGCAAAGCTGTGCCCAGACCACACCTGTAGGAGCTGCTGGAGGTGTAGAGGTGAGGAGGGAAAGGTTGGGATCAATCCCAGTTAAACCCAGGTCTTTCTTCCTCATTTCCACTGCAGGACAAGAGGAAAATGTTGCTGATTGAACAGCCCCCAAGGGCACTTCTGGTTTTGAGCAGGGCAAGAAATTTCTTTCCTTCACTGAAAAAATAGAGGGGAAACTGCTTAAAAGAGGCAAGAAATCCTGAAGGAAAGTAGGAATAAGATGTTTCATGTTTTTCTTCCATCAGGACACTGCTCCAGGGATGGCTCCATCCCACTCTGCACACAATGGGAGAAGCAGCAGAACTTTCCCCACATGGCACAGATGGACCAGGGCAGGCAGCACTGAGAGCTGCTCCTCATAAAAAAATATAAAAATATAAAAAAATATAAAAATATAAAACCTGCCTGCACCAAACCATCCTCAGCACACAATTTTTATCCTACCATGTTTGTCCTAGCTGGGAGTAAATAGGGAGAAGGGTTGGGGTTGTTTTGAACACTGATGTTGACTGGATAAGTGGCAGGAGGGGGAGTATAAGCCCTCTCAGAGTGGTGTCTTGAAAAATAAAAAATGTGAAGAAAATCAAGATTTCAAAGTTTCCTTTTGTCTCTGGTTAAAATTATAAGCTTTAAAATTATTAGCTTTAAAATCCTAAGTAGAAAAGAAAAGATTTAAGATTTCTCCCTTGGTCTCAAGAGTCAGAAACATCCCTCTTTTCAACAAAGGCTGACAGGCATATGCCATCACAGGGCTCCACACACAGGTGGGCCTTTTCAAGAAAAAGAAAAAGTACTTTATTGTGCAATAAAATCCAAGGCAACTTAAAAAGATTTGCGGTTTTCTTTTTTTTCTAAGAGACAAAAGGTGCTGCACTTATAAAACAAGGAAAATGTTAAAAAAAAACCCTTAGGACTGGATAATTTTCACAAATGCATTATTTTTAATGAAGAGTTAAGAAATTGCTAAAGCTCACTTTCTCCCAAGGAACCTGGTGACAGTGCAACAAAAGCTGAATTTCTCCTGTATAAATCACAAAACTCAGAATGTGAGGCCTCAAGAAAGCACAAAAAACTCTTCAAAGGCAGATCTCAGCATGCAGTAACACCCCAGCTCTAACAGATATTTCATATTTTCTAACACTTACAATACCCTGCCTCAATTTTACAATTGACTGAGAAACAATGAGACTTTAAATGAAGAATAATGGAAAGGTGCCCTGAAATCTGCACCACTAAATTGCCACAAGGAAAGGCAGAGGAGGACTGAGCTGATCATCCCAAATGTGAGGAATGGTTTGAGTTGGAAACATCTCTGTGCATGCCCAGCTTGAGAGAAATTGGGGTATCCCAGAGTGGCTGGAAGGTTTCCTTCACAGCCCCAGGGAGCACCCTGGGCTCTGGAGCACGGATATTTATGTGGAAAACAGGAAAAACAGGGTTCAGTTTGTGGGGCCCAGCTGACAGCAAGCCCAGAGGGACCCTGGCAGTGCCAAGCCAGCAAACAGCCACAATAACCTGAGCCACCTCTGGTGCCCTCCAACCACTTTGTCCTGGCAAAGATTTTCTCCTTTGTGCACACTGTCAGTGCTCTGGCTCTGAGAGACCACAGATCCCCAGTCCTCATCCCTGCCACATGTGACAAGCAATTTTTAGGGTGGAAAAATCCTCAAAGCTCACTGGCTCCAAGCACTAACCTGACACTGCCAAGCACAGCACTAAACTGTGCCTGGAAGTGGGTTTTAAAATCACAGAATCACAGAATGGTTTGAGTTGGAAAGGACCTCAGAGATCATCTCATTCCACCCCCTGCCATGGGCAGGGACATCTTCCACTGTCCCAGGCTGCTCAGAACTCCATCCAACCTGGCCTTGGACACTTCCAGGGATCCAGAGGCAGACACAGCTGCTCTGGGCACCCTGTGCCAGGGTCTCCCCACCCTCACAGGGAAGGATTTATTAAAAATACCTCCAGTGCTCTTTGTGCAATACCTCCATCTGTGGTCCTGATGCTTTAAGTTTTAGCTTTTATATTTTTTAGATTCTGGGCTGTTTTAGTGGGTAGTTTTAGGTTTCATATTAAGTGTTACTGAGTTCTCTTTACAGAGTAGGGAGACAAAGCAATTCCTTCTCCAGCTTGGCACCAAGGACAACTTTCAGGCCCAAGAACTAAAACAACAGTGAAGGGAGAAGGAAAAACAAGGAGGATGAAGCTTCATAACCTGAAGCTTTGGTTGGAAAATTACTTCTAAGATGCTCATGGAGCAGAACTTATCAAAGTGTGAGACCT
>VZTB01010982.1:192059-218833 GCA_013397245.1 Thryothorus ludovicianus
CAAATCTCACCCCTCCCCAAAACACAGAGAGGTAGAAAGCTCAGTACACACCTACCATTGTCACCTTAACACATCCCATAGGTGGGATCATGAGTGAATCAGGATGCTAAAGGTCAGCAGCCAAATCAAATATAAATTGAAAAACAATTAAAACAGATTTCTGTGGTTTGGGCCCATCTTTCCTCAGTAGTGTATGTTTTACTGGCACATCCAGCTCAGAAAACATGAGGAACCCTGTGAGACACAACTAAATGTGAACCCAAGGTGAGCAATACACCATCCTGCCATAGGATTCAATTCAATTCAATTCTCCCCCATGATAAAAATGGTTTTCAGCTTTTCTATGCAAAGCTGCTATATTGCACTGGTTGTTTCTAATATAGAAGTTATTTAGGATTTCATGTGGTTCTTCCTCCCCTTAGGGGGGCTCTATTTCACCTTTTGATTTAATCTTGTTTGATGTTTCCCTCACCATTTTAGAAATGTTTTCAAAGCAGACAATCTCCTACTGAATCTCCCCCTTAAAATAAAGGCTTATTATGGTTGATGATTTATATAAGTCAAGAACAGTTTTACAAACCCTCATGCAAATAAGACTTGTAGCAAAAAAACCCCACAGGGATCCCGGTGCCCTCAGGTGCTACAACATTTTAATTCAGTTGGTTACACAAACCCTACCTTTCCAAAAACCATTCTTGTTTTTCTTTGTCAGAAGCACAAACTTTCTTGTTGCCTGGCCTAAGGGCTTCTGTTTGTTTGTTTAGTTAAAAAGCTGTGGGTTTGGCAGCCTGCCTGGTGATGCTGCTCAGCGCTTCAGGGATTTCAAGGGCTCTCCAATCTTTCAAGGATCTCCTATAACTTGCAGGTATTTTTGTTGTCACAGGTTTGGGGTTTGATTGTCAACCCCATGTTCTACCAAGAGCTGCAGGAGCCACCCTCAGACATTGAGCAGGACCCCAAGTTGAGGGAGAAGATTTTATCTTCCCTCTCCCCACAGCAAATCCCTGGCAAGTGGCCCTATATAGAGGATTAATGTTTTATATGGATTTGTACATGATACGGGTGATCCTATGTTTATAAAAGGACATCTCAAGGTGGGTGGCCACTCATGATAGAAATAAAAATAAAAAATCTTAAAAAGAAAAAGAATTTTTTTTAAGAAAAAATGAAAGGAGGGCAAGATGGAAGAAAGGAAAATAATAAGTTTTCTTGCAATCTTGGCACCTGACTTCAACTTGTACCACATTACACCCCTCAGCTTTCAAAAGACACTTCCCAACACAGACTAAAATAACAACGTGCACCTGAGCAGTCACTTTGAGCCCCCTGTAAAGCACCTTTCAAGGTCCATCTTTGAAATTCAGCATGCACCTGATCAAAAGGTGCATTAACTGCTGCAGCAACACCACATGCCCAAAGCCCAGTGAATTGCTGTTGCCACCCTGATGAATGATGAAACACATAACAGCAATGACTAATAGAACGGCGTAAATCACACGAGAAAGAAGAATTTAATTTTTCACTCTGTTACGCAAGATTTATTTCACCTCCAGTGTTGACTTTTTTAAAAGACTTGGAGATGATGCTGTGGAATTGAATCACTGTGGCTGAATATTGGCCTCAGACCCTCACAGAGCAAATCTCCCTGTCAAAGAAAATGAGAGAATTTAAGGGGGAGCAGGGCAGGGGTTGAAGGCAACAACATTTTTGTCGGATGAGAAAGACTTAATGGCACCATTAAGTTTTTTTAGTGGAAAAAGATTTGCAGAACATGGCCCAGTTCTACTAAGAAATCACCTGTAGGAAGGAAGGGGCAGCTCCCTCTTGCCTGCCTGGACATTTCCACCAGAGAATTTCAGAGGAAAACCCCCCTTGTTGCTTATTTCATTGTTGGGGGGTTGCTCTGTTTGTTCTAATTCAATCACACAATTGAGCTGCACTCCAAACAGATACAGATGGGACCACAACTGGGAGGGTTTTAATTCTTACTGATTCTGAAGGGCTGAAAAAAAAAAAGAAGATGCTTCATACCAGCTCAAAATCTGTGTTTGTAAGGAGGAAGAGAGGAAAGTGTCAGGGGAAGATGGGAAAGAACTCTTCCAGAAAAACCAAGATCTCTTCAGATTCTTGCCCCCATGTATATCTAAAACACCAGAGCACTCCAAGTAGTCTTTTCCTTACTTTTACTTAAGAGAATCCACTGTTTTAAAGCACAGCAACACAGAACCACAGAATGGGTTGGGTTGGAAGAGACCTTAAAGATCACCCAGCCCCAACCCCTGCCATGGGCAGGGACACCTTCCACTGTCCCAGGCTGCTCAGAGCTCCATCCAAACTGGTCTTAAACACATTTTGAACACCAGAAGCAACTCCCCAGCTGTCCTTCTCTTTTAGGATGCACCCACAAAGTCATACAAGCTACAGCCTGGGTGAAGACAACAAATAAAGATGCAGAGCAGTGACTTTCTATCACAGCAACAACTTCAGGTTGCTGAGAGTCACTCTCAGGAGGAATTAATTGGCAGCATTTTACAGGCTCCAAAAAAAAAAATCACACATCCCTCATCCACCTTGTCATTTGATGATGCTGCCTCTACAAATCAAGCAATCTGCATTAAAAACATTAAACTATTTAGATGTATAAAATGAAGCCTATTTTTCCACTGATAAATACATTTAGCTCATCAACGTTAATGGGAGCTCGAGGCAACATAATTACAGAACACATATAATTTGAATTAGCTGCTGTGAATCAAAAATACAGTTTGGTTTTACTCTGTCTTCCTCTTCTCTCTGCAGACATCCATATACACCTTTTTGCCACATTTTAAGACTGCAAAGCTGCAAAAATTTTTTACTGGTATAAAGTTAAACATATTTTCCTTTGTTTATAAAGTTTAAAAACATCAGCTAATTAGACAGCACTTTTTTAAAGGGATATAAATACTTCAAACCCTCCTTCTCTCAACACCAAATCATGTCCTCAAGTTTTATCCAAGTCCATGATGGAGCCTTTCTGATTCTAAAAAGTACTTTTCTCCATTTCCACTGATAAACAAAATTTTCGTCTTGTCTGCTTTTTATCTCACTCAGTATCCTCAAATTCCACATGAGTGTCCTCTAACTTCATCTTCAGTGCCTTTTTTCTCCAGGGAAGAGGAAAGAGATCAAAAGAAAGGAAGTGCAAGGAAAGCAGGGAAGAAAAATTCTTTTGATAAAAAATAGAACTCATGATAACTCAGTATTTAAAAGAATAACTCCAAGTTTTGTTGGAAAAGTGCATGTCTCCAAATTAAAACTTTAAGTGTAATAACTCTCAGGTCAATTGTAATTGTTTACAACATCTGACAAGCAAAAAAACTCGGTAAGTAACAAAGAAGAGACAGCCCCACCCTTGGATCCAGAGAGAGAACCTCAAGACTTTCACATAAGTAAATAAAAAATGAGGATTAACCTCTTTTTTCTGAAAAAAACCCATTCCATCAAGAAAGAGATTGGGAAATCTCTCAGAAAATATCAGCTTCTCCTCTTTCTCTGCTCATGTAGGGCATCCAGCTATTTTACACTCTGAAAAGCAGCTTTCCCTCCCCACCTTTATCCCCCCCCTGCTAAAAATTTTCTGTTTCACCTGACAAACTGGACATGAGCAGGTGTGTTTGACCAAGACACCATCCTGCACCCACCTTTTGATTCAAATAAACCACAGAGCTGGGCTCTTCCAGTGGCTACTTGCTGAATTAATGCTATTGAACACCCAAACTCATTAACTGCACAGATAATTAGTGAGAAAAGGGGGTGAATTATTGTACCAGGCAGTGTTTCTGTGCAAAGGGATACCCAGCTTCTGCAAAGAGTTTATAAACCTCAAAGCATGGCGCTGGCTTCAGCCCTGACAGACCACCAAGAGCAAGTCAACCATGAATTCTCTCATTGTCAAATTTAATAGAATCTCAGCAAAGGGAAAATCCTCATTCTGTGCTGCAAATATTCAAAGTCACAGCCCGCTGCTCGTTTCTTAATTATGTACAAACCTATTTAGCACTTCCACTCAGAATGCTGCTTTTGTCTGACTAAAAGTTTTAGGAAGTATTTTTAAAATGGAGGGAGAGAGTTCTCAGTCAGGAATTAATAGCAATTGGAAGTTTTATTTTACACAAGGTAAAGTTTCAAACTAAATAAAAAAGGGCATAAATTTTCCAAATTATTTCTTCTCTATTTTTTTTTTCCTTAAGGGCATGCTCTGTGAATATTTTTGGTTAGTTGTAAAGAATCAGATTGAGTCTTTCTTCCTTCCTCACTTCTAGTCACTCATTCACATTCTGTACTCAGCAGAGGCAGATTCTGAAACAAAGACATTCATCATAATGTAATCAAGAATTCATTAGAACTTATTTTTTTACTACCTGGTTCTAAAAAAAACAAAAAGAAAAAAACACACACAAAAAGAGAAAAAGAAAATAAGCAATCTACAGAATAACCACAAGAAGTCTTACTCCACTTTTGCAATGAAAAAAAGCTAATTGACTATGTTGAGAAAGTTTTAAGGGTTAAAAAAGGGAATGTGAGTCAAGGTTTGTCTTTCAATCTTTGACCACTACCTGCAGCTCTCTCTGTCACCAGCCTGAATATCAAATACAAATAATAGCTTAACATTCCTTGTTAAAATTCAGCCTGAATACTGTATTTTCTAGTAAACATTTCTACTAAATCTTCTAACAACAATGCAGGTTACCCAGCACTAGAGACATGCTGTGCTTCATTATGCATTTTAACTTTCTCCTCTTCTTTTCTCTTTTGATGCACAGAGAAAAATAAAAATACCTTGTGCAGGCTTATCCTTATTTAGGCTTCCTACACAAAACCGCTGCATTTTTACAGAGCCATGATGCCATAAAATATTCATAAGGACAAACAAAACCAGCAGAGATCTTTGCAAAACCATTTAATACCACCAGCTTTCTCCAATTCCTGCGGAAGGTGACTGAAAGAATCTTGTTGGTTCAGTAGGAGGGAGACCAAACTAACAAGGCACACGTGCTGAACGTGCTCAGGTTGGAGTCAGCAGCACAACAACACAACCTGGTTGTGCTTTCTTCTCAAGAGATGCCTGAAAGGTTTGTCTAAACAGCAGGGGCACAATAAAGAGGGAAAGATCCAGCAAGAGTTTCTCCATAATATCAAAATTCCCTTTGATTCGGCTGGCAGCGCCTGAGAATAAAAAGGATTTAAGTTTTGCAGGGGATACATTCAGAGAGCTCAGGCTTAGCAAAGCGTGTCAGAATGGAGCAACCCTGGGCAGAACTTGCTGAAAGTGGACAAAGCCCATCCCTGTTGGAAGGGAGGGAGCAGGAGAATCCATCCTGGAGACATCAGGTGCTTTAGGCTGGGGAGGGACTTTTCACAAGGGCTTGGAGGGACAGGATGGGGGACAATGGCCTTGAGCTGAAGGAGGGCAGGGTTAGTTGGGATAATAGGAAAAAATCCTTCCCTGGGAGGGTGGGCAGGGGCTGGCACAGGGTGCCCAGAGCATCTGTGGCTGCCCCTGGATCCCTGGCAGTGTCCCAGGCCAGGCTGGACATTGGGGACAGCCTGGGACAGTGGGAGGTGTCCCTGCCATGGCAGGGGTGGCACGGGGTGATTTTTCAGGTCCCTTCCAACCCAAACCATCCTGGGATTCTGAGCAGAGGCTTCTGCTCCCTGCCCTGGCAGTGGAGAAGGGAACACACCACTAATATTTTCTACATCTTTACAGAAGGCTGATCAGGCAAGGAGGCAAATGGTAGGATTTCATATCCCAAATCTACAGGGCAGCAGCACCAAGGCGTGACACCAAAGATTGTTACAGTTTCATTGAATTTGGGCTCCATAGGGTGGGGGAAAAGAAACAATTATCATTCTGTAACCACAAAGCTGGAAAAACATAAGGGGGGAAATAGTAAATACAGAAAAAAAACAAATCAATTAATTTTACAACCTTCTGGCAAAAGTCCCAAGCCACAACCAAAAGTTTCAACTTGGAGGCAGAAACTGGAGCCAGCCTGGAGGTGCACAGCATGTATTGAGGTAGAAGAGATTGTTGTGGAGTTTTGGGTTTTTTTTTCTTTTAAAAAAGCAGAATGCAATTACCAGGCAATTATTCTGGATATGAGGATTGGGGAGACACACAGATTTCAGACTTTCCTTATCAGCATCTCAGGAAACAAATGTAGTTGCCAATTGTCTGTGTGTCACGACCAGTATTATCTTTAATGTTCACAATGACACTGAAATTTCATTTCCCCAGCCCTGAAATACGAAGCATTGGATGCTACTTGCCTCCTGGGGAAGCACAGTATTTTTATTTTTCCTCCCTCTCTCAAATCCATTGCTTATTGTGACTCCTTAAAAATCTATTCAGATTTTCTCTTTTTCCTTTAATTTTTTACATGATGCAACCTATGCAAGCTCTATGACTATTTACAAAATAGGTTTTATTAAAGAAACAAATGCACAATTCTCCCCTTTGTCCCTCTCGTACCTGGGCAGAACTTAAATATCAAACTGATTTCAAGGGAACAGGAAATATTTACTTGGTGGAGAGAGGCAAGATGAAAAAGGAGGTCTGGCACTGAATCTATTGTATCCCATCAGCTTTTCAATCAGCCTCACTACCAATTTATTTTTCAGTTATCTGCATGTCTGGGTGGGAAAAACAAAGTAAAGAAAGCAAATTCTGAGCATCATCAGTAATTTCCAGGTGGCTTTGAAGGAGGCAGGGTCAAACACTCCCATGTTTAAGACAGCAACGCCCACATTCTACCATTTTTAGTTTTTAAAACATGAGGTTTTTATCCAGCTCCATGGGAGGACAACTTTGAAAATAAAGGTGACTTTCCCTTGATGAGTACCTGTCAGCTAATTATTAGTGTGCTTCTAAGTGCCTCTAAGTTTGCCCATCCTCTCGTTTCCAAGTACTGCAATTCCTTGGAAACAGAATATGACATCACAGGAAGGTTTTGCAGGAGCTCTCCCTGGATGTCCGTTTGTATTAGTTTCATCATCCATAACAAGTGTTTAAAAAGCAGAAAAACAACCATGATGCATAATGCATTGTGTCATGATGCATAATAATAATAATTAAAACCCCTCCCCCAGCTCCTGAGGTTTAAAAATCTTTCCAAGTAAGCATTTCAGTGGAAAGGCTTTGACAAAAATGCCATTTAGGGGACTTTCACATTTACAGCCCTGCAATTTGTCATCATTTATATTAGCAAGAAGGTTTAAAATAAAAACAACAACAATGAAAGGAAGATAATATAATGCAATTTTGTATTTGATGAATCTCCTGTTGACTAAAAACCCCTATGCCTGGCAGTCAGAAAAGTTATTAACCTGCCAAATTATAGATGGAATTGGTGCATTTTTTTTTTCCCCCAGAATTCTTTAAGCAGAAGAATATAGAGTATCCCACATTCAAGCATTAGCAAAGGTTACTTGCCTCTGGAATATTGATTAGCACAACCCTTGTGGGAATTATTTCACTTTTCCAAAGCAAATTAAAGATCTGAAAAGCAATTCTCAACTTAACTTCAAATGCAGTTATTTAAAAATGGATGATTAACGCAATTACTGCCTGGCACAGAGAGCACAGCTTTCCAGAGGCAGCCAGCAGAATCCACAGCGAACGCTGAAATCAGATTACCTTGAAGGAGCTCCCTTGATCCAGGGAAGAAAAAATAAAATTGATACCTGGGAGCTTATTTCTCACCTGAATAACACATTTTTTTTTTCCTTCTCAGCCACGGACTGCATTGCAGTTGGCTGTGTGTGCACTCCAGCTCAGGTTTTCTGTGTTTTCCACACTAAAATACACAGGAGGGATTGATTTATTTGCATCCCACGACTCATTCTCCAATCACCCCCAAGGTTTCTGAAGTGCCTGCTGAACAGTGCAAACACTGCTTCAAATAAGCTTTTCTGCAGGCTATTTTCTTTAGCGATGATTCACTCAACAGCAAATTAATTTGGTTTTCCTTTTAGATTTCCATGTAGGAACCAGCAGCATGGAGTGCACCTATCGTGTTCCTGAGCATGGGATATTCTCATTTTTTGAGGAACCTATGAAAACCAAGTAGATTTTTCTGCCACTGCACCTGGAAACAGGTAACAAAGCAGGGATTTGGGCTCAGGTCTTCTATGCTAATGCTAAACCACACAATTCTATTTTTCTGCCTCGTTCTGGAGCCATTAAGATCAAACACAGTTTCAAAATCCTGGCAGAAATATTTCCACTGAAACTTTATGTCAATTGCTGCTGAGTTTTAAAACACCAATACGTCCTCCTGCTAAAATGAGGATTTGATAATGCCAGTAATACACATTTCAGAGGTAATTATTTTAGCCTTTTTTTTTTTATTCCTATTTCAGGTTCTAAAAATGTGGCATTTTTAAATCTTTAGCAGAGAGCATAAGTGATAATGAGCTGTAAATCCACAGAACTAAAATGTTGCTGGGAGCACTACTTATGACTTGTCAATCAGCATGTCTAAAAGTATATCAAGAGTCTAGAAAGTGATGGGATTTTTCTTCCATCACATACATTAAACCACAGACTATGAACACAAAATTAAAGACATTTATATGCTTTTTTTTTTTTGATAGTTCTAGGAAAAAGTCATATAACAACATTTTTATTAATTGGTCAATGTGATGGTTCACTGATGATTTTTCTTTCTTTTCTGAATAAAGTGAAGAGCAGTTTAGCAAATATGAGCTGTTATTTAATCCTGTATTGTGTGGTGTTTCGTGTTCCAATCAATTTATTAATAAATTGGGAAGCTGTGTAAAGGCAACTGTAATTGTCACCCAGATCCAAAAGCAATGAGCTACAATCAAGAACAAGCAAATCTTTGTTATGCGTACTAGAATAGTTAGGAATTTCTGTAAGTGCATAAAATGAAGTGTCTTTATTAATGTTTATTGCTCAGGAAGGTCTCAAGAGGCTGGAATGCTGCCTTGATTTTATTCCCTGAGTTCTGGAGCACCACAACTCTACCTATGATGTGGAACAAACTGTGAATTGTCCATTTCAGACGAAGAATTTTGAGCTATGACAGGTCAACAGTGATAATTCAAATATAATAACATTTCCAACCGCAGTTACTGCTTAGTGGGGGAAAAACACTTATGAGGAGAGGCCTTTCTCCAGAAGCACAATTTTGTGTCCATCAGGTGTTAACATTTGCCACAGCCACCATCCAGCAAGGAGTCTCAATTTCTGTACCCAGAGTTCATTAGTTGTGGTTCTAACACTCTTACCCTGGAATAATCCCAAAAGATCATTTATACACAAAAAGTTGTAGATCACCACCAACTGCTCAGGCCCAACACAGACAGAACAGCTCTGTTATTCCTGAAAGGCAAGGACTGAAAAAACAGGAATAGAATTTTATAGGGGCCAATTCCTCATGGGGTTTAGGTCCAATTGTGCAGGGTTTGAGGGCTAAAGGAGCCACTTTTAATCAGGAATAATAAACTGGACAGGGTCTCATAAATGAGAGGATGAAAATGGTCTGGGTATTCTGAAAAGGGAAAATAATTCAAGATACACCTTTCCCACTCTTGCTTATTCCTCCCTGTTGGTGTGTCTTGTCCCTTGAGAACCTCAGCCCTGAAAGGACAGGTTTTCTCCAGCATTTGCACTTTTATGCCACAGCAGAACTAATTAAACACCATTTTGCCAGGACCTACCTTCACATTTGTTAGAGCCTGTCACCATCAAAAGCCATGCCTGTTAATGGTTTTACAGAAGTACACGGGCTCATTTTGAAATTGCATGCCAGGCTTTGTTTTTTGAGGTTTCATAAAATTCTTTGTCTATGATATTTTCTCAAAGGAGTTTATTTGCTAGAGACACCAATAAAACATAACTGATCCCAAATGTGAGATTGCTGGCTGATAAAATTAAATCCCTTCAATTCTCCTTTCTGTGGAAATCTCCTTGATCTGATCTGTGATCTCTTCCTTTGCCAGAGAGCATTTTTGTGAATATTCTTTCTAAACATTCTTCCACATACACACCCCAAGCTGATGAAAGCATAAGCAGAACTTGAAAAGAATATTGACTTTGTAGAAACACATTTATTATCATTAAGTCAGTTTTTCCAAGAGTGAATGAGATCCACTCCAGGTGTAGGAATCCAAACTTCTTTCTGGCAAAGCTAAAGAAAAATTTCTCATGCAATTTTAGTCATCTCTGAGGATGAATATTTACATTTCTGGCATGACTGAGGAAGGACAGAAAAGGGAACAGTAGGAGAAAAATAAGTTAAAACACAAGTAAATTACTCTCCTCACTCTCAAACCAATTTTTTGGGACTGGCAAGTGCTGTGAGATGGCACCAGAGACAGCCCTAGGCAGGAGAAGGAAGGACAGCAGGAGGAAGCAGCTTTTCCTCCTGAGGTGAGAGCTAGTGCTGCACTAGCTGTTAATGCAAGAGGAGAAGGCAAAAGACACAAAAATTTAAATTTTCCTGCCCTCCAGCCAAGAAAATCTTCCACACATGGGTGGCCCAGAGTTGAAGTGCAGTAGCTAAATAGTTTGGATTCACTAATTCCACTTTGAAAATAAAGCATATGGGTTATCCAGTGATTTTTGTTGGTTTATTTTTTCCCTCTCCCCAGACAATCTTATTTCTGCTCTGTTTAGTTGTTGTTTCTAGGCATTACTAATTGTCATTCATGGCAAACGTAGTCAGATGCTCACAGACCTAATTCCAAGAGGAAGCTGCCGGCTTTTTTTTTTTTTTTTAAGAGAAAAATATCCAGGTTAGTGCCAGAGGATCATTTCCTCATTCTAATAACCTCCTGTACCTCCTTTTCTCTTGAGATATACAGAAAATAGACATTGCAAACAGCAGAGGACTGAGACACCTGCAAGACACAGGGGTTTTTCAGAGAATGGACAGGACTAACTGCATGTGCTAATTCCAAACTATTTACAGGGTTTAGGGGCAGTCTGGAGCTGCACCTGATACAAGCCACATTTTTCCAGCCAAAAAAAAAAAAAAAANGGAGACAGTTGACAATATTTCTAACTTTCCAACATGCAAGTGCTGATTTCTGGGGGAAACAAAGGAAAAATTAGCAGTCAGTGCTACAAACCAGATACAGGCAGATTGGAGAGTGGGAAAACATTGGGGTGAGGATCAAGGACTTATAAAAGGAAGGGGCTGCCCCAGCTTGTGAACCTGTTCTTTCTCTTTTCCCCACTATCAGATGAATATGTGCAGCCCCAACCACAAAGAGCAACCTGAGCTGATCCTCCCTTTAAAACAGGACACTCAAATTGTGACCAAACCAACCAGCCAGCCCCAAATACACTGAGAAAGTGTGAAGGTGGGGGAGAGAAGCAGAGAAAGGTTTACACCCATTAAAACCAGCCAGGGAAATGTGACTGCTCCCAGAAAGGGCAATAGGTGTGTAAGGTGTACCAGCTCTGACAAACCTGCTGGTGCACAGGGGGAAAAGAATATGAAAATATTCAATGCCACACTTCAAAAGGAAGAAGAAGTCCATCAAATTTCCGTGCAAGCCTCAGGAGACTTTAACTGAGGTCAGAGCTGCATGCCAACCATGTGTCCCTCCTCTCTCCCCCAAAGAAAGACCCTCTTCAAAATTCACCTGGATCTGTTTGTAGCTGCCTGAAGGTGGGAAGCCAGACAAGATACTGATCTATTGAGCTCTGATTCAGTAGAATTTAGGTAGAGTTTTATGGTTAAAACAGCAGCAGTTTTCTGCTGTGCACCTGGATGGTGATATCCTACCAAGAGCCACCAGTTTTGACATGAAGAACCCACAGGGCAGCACGACTGAGGCACGTGACACCAGTGGCAATGAAGAGTCTGGTGGGGGTTTTTTTTGGACACAGGAGATGTGGATAGGTTGCCCCTTCCTCCTGAGCTTAGATTTGCCTCTCCAATGCAAATCAGCACTGACCTCTGCTGCTGGACTATTGGAATGTGTTCTTCCCAGGGAAAGAGCGAGGACGAGGCAGTGACACGGAGATGGCATTTTCCAAAGGGTTTTCATGCTGCTCACCATGAATTCCTCTGCTTCCAGAGGATCAAAGCTCTAAGGATATTTATAGCCACCCAAAAAAGAGCACTTGTCAGGTGGGCAGGGGATGTGAGACAGGGAGGTGAGTTAGAGGCTTCAATGGAATATCTTGGAGTGCCTCATTCAGCACAGCCATTTTTCCCACTTGGATATCTTTCCCCTAATCTAAGACCACCTTTGCAAAGCTGATTTCTGTATGGAAGACCACACAGAGAATGCTAAACAAACAAAACAAATGAACAAGCAAAAAAACAGGCATACAGTTATCTCCCATAGAACTCCTAATGCCCTTCCCACACATCCTTTAGTGTCTTTTGCAGTAACGTCCTCAGGTCACAAGCTTAAGTAGCTTACCCAAGGCCAGGCAGAGTCTGAGGACCTGTCCACATGGGGATACTCAGGAAATGAATCTGAAATTAAACTTTTAAAAAGAATGAGCTAAGCAGCATCCTAAGCTAGCACTTTCATTTAGAATTAGAGCCTTAATTCAGCTTAGCCTAATTCTTTCAGTTCTAAAATGAGGATGGTGACACAAGCCTACTTCCAGATCTATTTATCTGGATGGGTTGAAGGCATTACTGCCTGCAGCTACTCATCACTGCCTTCCAGATGGAGGATTGCACCCCACAAACCCTGACAGCAGAGGGGTTCACTGGAGTGGTCCAGCTGCAATATAAAGCAGGGGATTTTCTTCCATGCTGTGTGGGATCAGGGATGATTCCCCTTCCCAAACACAGCCATAGGTTTTAATTTCTTAAACCTGCACAGATGTTGGCAGAGCAAACATCTGCCCACAATGTGTTTGGGGGGAGTAGAACAGAGGCAAGAGTGCAAACTGGTGAGCCAAGGGTGAGGGAAGGCTCCCAGGGTGGGGTCTCTGGCAAAGGATGAGGCTGAATTCATTGGCAGGGCAGAGATTTTCTTAAATCATGAGATCTCAGTATTCCACCACTGCCACACAGCTTCACTTTGATAGAATGAAGGTGCTTTTGGCCTCTAAGACTTTAATAAAAGAGGACTCATTTACCCCACATTGGTTTAAGGCTGGCAATAGATTGTAGCATGCCAGTCACCTCACAGGTAAATTTTTTTCCCTAGACAGTCTGAAAGGAGTAAAATAAGATGTTAAAGGAGCTCTATGAATCTCTGACAGCTTTTCAGGTAAACAAAGGGAAGGAGAGGGGAGAGAAAACATCCTTTGCATCCCTATTCCCTTGCTCTACCTTCCACACCTGGGGTACAAAAAAGCAAAATCCCTCTAGGCAGGTCTTGGCAACCCTGTGCTCAATCTGTTTCACACTTCCCCTGAGATAAATTCAGGAGAGGGAGAAAGGGAAGAGGGAGGGAGGCTGTTCCATGATAGTGTTTTCTGCACTGTAGGATGGAAACAAACCAAGGGATTTAAATTTAGCATCCTCTCTCTAAACTCCAGCCACTCATTACTATCAGACTCTGACAGAGGAAGACACTGGTGCCTACCTCCATAAAAGCAGAAAATCCAGTTAACATATTCAGCTATGTAACACCTGTAAATATTTAATACTGAAAGCCAAAGCATCTCTCATTTAAAAAATTTTAATGTTATTAATTTTTTTTTATTATTTTCTCTGGTATACAGAACTGAGTCATATGAAATTAGATGACCTAAAAATGCAGGACCCCAAAGACAAAGAAAGCAATGCTGCAGCTGAGCATTAATCTCTCAGAAGCACCAAGGTTGTAATTTCAGTGTGTTCTTCATTCTACACCCTTGCTGGAGATTACCTCCTAGAGATGGCATGCCAAAATAAACCTGGGGGAAAAGGAGGGCAAAGCAGGGAGTAGGAGTAGAAACAACTTTCTCTGTACCCCACTCTCACACAGACAGAAAATTTGTTCTGCAAAGAAGAGAATCTCTGGACCAAAATACATTTTGGCTTTGAAAATGAGGGAATTATTTGGGGAAAATACCAACTCAGAATGCAAACAGATTGAGGATTTAGCTGTACCATAGCTTTTTGCCTTGGTAAGTTATGAGTTATGAACAGGACATGGGGTGAGCGTGCATTAACAGAAAATACAAACCTTGGAACCTTTTTCCCCCTCTGTTATTTTTTGTAATCCCTAGCAACATTCAGATCCTCTGGGAGGAACCTATCGATTTCTGGTTCTGTGCAGCAGAGGAGGAAAACAAAAAAGCCCTTTCCCCTGCATCCCAGGGTTACAAGGAACTGTAGTGGGTTTAATACAGAAAATCCATTAGGCACGGGGAAAGGCAGGAGCCTCCTATCAAGCTGCAAACAGGAATGCTTAAGCACAAGGCATTCAGGCGGTGGAAATGCATTCAGAGCGTTTAGCACGTAGGATTAATCGAATTATAATTTAATCATCTGATCAAACACTAATTAGCATAATCACTTGAGGGGAAAAGCTGCCAGAGGAACAGACGAAGAAACACCTTGGGCACCCAGCACATTTTAATGACGTGAGATCGTGCACAGATAATTTTTTTTTTTCTTCCCCTAATAAAACACAACAGAGATTGAGGACTGTGGTGCTGAAGAAGCAGTTTGAAGCAGTCCTGGATCACACACAGTTCTGTAGCTTGAAAGATGTTGAAGCAGGGTCTGCAGGCTTTAGTTTATTCAGATTTAAGAGCTGTAAAAGCACAGGAGCACTCCACTACCCTGGTTTGCCTTGTGAAGGCTCGAGCATGAGCACACACTTCACTGTGTTTCCATGATAATCATCCCTTTCTGCTTCCCCCAGAGTCTCCCACATGAATGTTTAACTATGGATCGCTTAGATGACCTTCAGGGATACAGCAAAGTATTAGCATCCTTTTACAAACTGCATTTGAAATAATTAGTCTAAATCAGCTGGGTTTCTTTGGCTTGGGGCAGGCGAGAATGGAAAAAGCAGGAGATATTGAGGGAGCTTTGCTGTGTAATACTGCCTGGCTTTCCTGGCAAAATCGTGCCACTTTTGTCAGGCAGAAATCTGGAGAGAGCAGAAAATCACCCCTGGTGTTTAACCCACACAGTCAAATGACACTTTTTAGGGTGAGATATACGGGCAGAAGGAAGCCTGGAAGAATTTATGGAGAGGAGGAAGGGGAGAAGCAGGACTTGGACAGGGAAAGGGATCTTCAGAGATGTCTCTTGTTTGATTTTTTTTACACAAAATAACACAGTTGATTACTCTGAATAAGTGTTTAGGTTTTCAAATGGATTATTCTTCTGGACTTTAAAAACATCCAAATGTAATGAACTGCAACATTTATAGAGAAGATCATAAAATCACTGAGATTAGAGGAGACCTCAGAGATCATTGAATCCAATCACTAGCCCACAATTAACCCATGTGCCTACGTGCCACAAGATTGGGCTTGGGAAAAGTCTCCTACAATGTTATGTAAGGGAGCAAAATGATGAGCTGCTTACCTACATTTTAAAGGCACCAGATCACACAGGCTCAGGCGTGAGCTAATTTAAATTGATTGTATCCCTCTTACAGAGCTATTACTAATAATCCTTTCAGCTCCTCAGAATGGGCGTACATTAATAAAATAAGGTAAGCAGATACAGCACAGGGCAAATTTACCTCAGGGTTTGCCCATGTTGGGCACCCTCCTATGTGCAATCAATATTTAGAGTCTGGAAACTCTCAAGGAAGCAGGAAGCAGCTCTCCTTTGCAGGTGATGATGCCAGAAAACCTTCCAGCAACAGAGCTGTATGACCCTTAAAACACTGTCACACTTTCAATAAGTGACTGATAGATGAACTAATTAAAAACTCATGGAATGATTTGGGTTGGAAGGGATCTTAAAGATCATCCAAGCCCAATCCCCCTGCCATGGGCACCTTCCACTAGACCAGGCTGTTCAGGATGCCAAATTACAAGGCAATAAATCACTTTCTCAGTGACATGAAGGTAAAACCATCATACTGCCCACACTCCTGACTCAAAGAGAGAGATCCTATACTGCCACACACAGAGGTCACTTAATTAAAAAATGAAAGTAGTTCCATTCAGATTTAAAAGTTATAGGGTCTAAAACATGTTACTTGTTTAGAACATCTAGCTTTAAATTCCTGTTCATTTCTTTCCAAGCAGCAGCTTAGAAGCAAACTCAGGAGATTTTGTATCTTCTCCCAAAAGCTGCAACATGACAAAATGAAAGGGGAGGGACACAGAGCTGGTAACATCACCTGAGACTGCACCTGATCAGAGACAGGCTGGAACAGCATCTCCCCAAAATCACCCCTGAATCTCTCTTCTGCTGCCCTCTGAGCCAAGTGAGGGCATCCCCTGCTGCAGTCAGAGCTCAGCTCCCCACACCTTCCACTTCCCAACCCGTCAGGGCACCAGCGCTGTGCCAGGCCATGATGCCTTCATTTTCCACTTGGAAGATGTTTCATACATGCTACTTATTTTGTGTAAAATTTTCTGAGCACCAGGCCAGCTGCACATGCCTTAGGAAATGGCAGAGCTGAGATGCTCAGCCGACCTTAACCCTACCCCAATTATTCCAATGAGTGTCCACACCAGGGACTGAAAGCAGCAGAAACAGTGTGGGGAAGGAGAGCAACTGCATCACATGGTGAGCAAACAAGGCTGTTATCCTTGAACACAGACAAGACAGAAACTCAATTTACTGACACCAAATATTCTCAAAACCTCTTGAAATTAAGTAGCAGTCAGACTACTATTATTTAGGAAAATAATTTTTATTAAATCTCATTAAGTCCTTTTGAAATTACTAAGGCCCAGTATTCTTCTCTTCTATGGAAACACATTTTGAGATGTAGTAGAAATGCTGTAATTGCTTTTATCCATTAGGGACTAACTTTTGGACTAAATAAATATGCACTGAACTGCTGCAGCTGGAGTGTCTTCAGACACACATTTCTTTTGCCCTGCATTGCCTTCACGTGTGCCAGTGGTTGGATATTCCAGAAGGATATTCCTGCTCCATCACCAGTGGGACAAGCACAGTCTGAGCACAGCAGTCACATCTCTCTGAGGCCACACTGCTCCTCCAGCATGAGCACGATGGAGAAGGGCAAAAACTGGTGAAGGACAGAAGATTTTTGGACAACATTTTTACTCTAGACTAGGAAAGAAAACCTAAAACCTAATCTTTTCTTTCTTGCCCTGACAAAAAATTTTAAAATAAACATTCCCTACTCCAGGCTGTGTTCCCACCATCACTGCTCAGTGTTTCCCAGGACTTGCTAAGCAAGCAGCTCTCCAGTTTGTTACAAAGAGCTGCTGTGCTGTGGGGCACTGGGGCTTTGTCCCTCTCCATCCAGCAGTGTCCCCAGGATTCCCACCCCGAGAGCCCCCAGGAATGAGGCTGGGGGATCAGGCACAAGCTCTGAGCACACCCCATTGCACCAAACCTGACAGCTCCCAGCAGCTGAACAGCAAATTACCCCTGCCAGGGCTCCTCTGAAAGCCTGACAGCTCAGCCTCTCTTCCTGAGGATTAATTATCTCCCTCCTGCCCAATAAAGGAGCTCAGCTCCTTCCTCCTTCGCTCAGATGAGGAACTTGCTCTTCCTACCCTACAGCCACGCTGACATTCATAGGATTGCTGTCCATCCTTGATCTCCTCCACTCCACCAAATCCATTTGCCTCAGGGGAAGAGGCAAAATAAATATAAATAACCAGGAAAAATGTGGAGAGAAGACAAGTAGTAGGCCACAAACAAAGCCTACAGCAGAGATTGAATAACAGGAGCAGGTAAGAATGAGAGAAAATCTGAGTGCAGGCAGTGAGGGATGAGGGCAGCTGGGGCTTTGAGCTCCCTGTCCCCAGGCACACAGCAGGATCCATGGGGAGCTTCCTCTGGCACAGACCAGTGGCCAAAACAGAGCCCTGGGTAGTCCCAAAGCCACGTTCTGTCATGTTCTCCACCCACAGCTCACAGCAGAACAGGCTCAGCTTTGCCTTCTCCACTGCAAACTGAAGCCAAGACCTCAGGGTCCTTCACCGTAACCTGTCCAGCTCAAATTTGGCTTTCAGAGGCTGCTGCCCCACAGGGATTCATGTCCTGTGAATCCTCTGCCTCTTCTCACCACACCTCACATCACTGTCTGGATTCCTGTGCAGTTCCACCTCACCCTTCTCGCTTCCTTTACCCTCCCCACGGGGAGTTTTGTTTGTGCCCCCATCCCTCCCTCTCCCCTAAGCACTCATTCAGCATTTTATACATGCATATTTACAAAAAGATGAGAACACAAAGCCTCAGCCACAGCTAACACAACAAAAACCAGGGTAATCATCACCAATCCCTCAAGTTCCATAGTGAGATGAACCTCACTCTGTGTGCCTAAAATGATGAAAATCTGGTTTCTAGAGCCCCTAGAACAACAGGGCTGTGGAAAAGGTTGTCATTGTGGAAGAGAAACCTTGAGGTCATGCAACAAAACTAGGAAGAAAGATATAAAGGGAAACTCCATAAATAAATACAGATAAAACCATAAAGAAGTAGAATGCAAATATTACTGTAGACAATTGAAAATCACTTAACTATGAAAAAAACTCTATACTGGATGTCAAACATAACTGGAGAACTATTTCATTGAAGGCTTCCCAAATTTCTTCCTTCATATCATGACACAGCAAACACTTTGCTTTGTACTTCACAACTGCAGTTGCAGCACAAATTATGGTTGACTTCAAAAATAATACATTAACTGGTTTTTAAACTGCCCCACTGAAAAGACACTTAATGAGAGGAAAACATTCAGGTGGACAATGTGTAGTGTGGATGGTGAAGCATTTTGCTGTTTAAGCTGAGGTCCTCCTAAATCTTATTTTGCTTGAATGACAATTTTTCCAGCAAGATCCTATTCCAGGGACATCTGAATCTACTTTTCATAATAAAAAGGACTTTGTCAAGGACTCGTTCTGTCCTTAGCTCAAGCCAGGAGTGTTCTAACAGCTTGTCACATGCTCACCTCATAATTATCAAGAGACTGACTCTTTGCACTCACAGTATTTTCCTGAGTCAGGGCCAAAATTCCTAATAAAACTCACACAGAAGACTTCAGAAGGTAATGCCACAAAACAGAAACAAACAACTCCCAAAACACTGTGATTTCTGATAGAAAAACAATTGCACAAGAGAATTCAACAGAAGCCAGAGCTTGCACTTTATGCTTCACCTTTCCATGGCCTGGGAAAGAAAGCACTGAGTAGATTTGGGTGCACTCAAATCCTACCCAGAGATCTGTGTAACAACAACACATGGATTCCTCCAAGCCTGCACATTCCAGCACCCCAAAAACTCTTCCCAGCTAAAACAGGAGCCAGCTTAAACAAAAACCACACTTCAAGGACTGACATTTGTCATCTGAACTCCACGCTAACTACTTAACCCCTAGAAGAGTTCACTGAACAAGTTGTTCTCATGGAGACCCTCCTCAAGAACAGAGCAGGAAACAAGCTCTTCCACAAATCCCTGAATCTTGTGGCACCCAAAAACTGGAGGCACTGGGGGCTGCCACTCTGCAGTGCTGGGAGACGAACACCCCGAGCGTGCAGGCTCAGCATGAGCCACTCAATTTGCAAAAGCACATGAGAGGATTTCACGCCAACAGATATTTATATAGACACAGCAACCCTACAATCTTATCTATAGAATCACTGTGAGTAGATTATGTAGATAGGCAACTATTTGCAGCTACAGTGCAGGGTAATTATATCCTAGCTGCGTTGAAATAGTCCCGGTCATTTCAAGAATATGCTTCTGATATTCTTAAAACACTGGATGGTTCCCCAGAGTTACTCCAAAAAATTTAGATGGCAGAAAATTGCTGAGAATAATTTTTAGCCCAGTGCAAAACATAAATCTTAAGCCACAAATCTTCTGCATGGGATTACAGTGTAATTAATTGGAAGAAAATAGCATCAAGCGCAGTTGGACAGCAAAGCAAGTGCCAAGTTTTCTATATGCTGTAGTTTTTAAGCAATTATAAGCAATGTAGATTTACATATGTAAATGTGTAGAAATATATATGCTTATTTTTAAATCTCAGAAGGAACTGCATCCCTGACAAATTACACTGAGAGCCACACGAGCAGGATCTCCAAGGGAATACAGGGAGAGGCACCAGGCAAAAAACTCCTCAGGTGATGGCTGAGTGTTCCTTTGTCTCTGCCACGTGGATGTGGAGCAGAGAGCTATTTTCAGCTGTGCTCTTGGGCTGCCCCATGGCCCAAACTCCTGCATTTCCAAGGGCTGTGTCCTTCTGGAAGCTTCAGCAGGAGCACATCAGTGATGCAGCTGGGGTGGCCGGGCTGCTCCCTCGCTCAGGGAGGCTGGTGCTCAGGATGGAGGTGACTCTCCTTCTCAGAACCTTTGCATTTAAAAATGGCTTTCTATAAATAGGATTGCTGGCTCACTCTTAAGTCCTACTCGCTGCTTTCTGAGTAAAAATAGCTTAAATAGGGATGCTGGGAAGATTTGCTAATCTCTGTCAGCTTGTCTGTCCATCCTCTTGCCTTTCTTTCCTTCCTCAAAACAGATCATAGCCCACTCCACTGTGAAAGATATTTATTGACATACCCTACTTTTTCTTTTTCTGATGAGTAACCCAATGCTCTGATGGGGGGGAAAAAAGAATGTACTTATGAGGTAATAAGAATTTTTTTGTGAATGGCAGTATCCAAAGACAAGCAATGACAAGAAAAACTCCCAGTGCCAATAAGTGCCTGAGGAATCAGTGGCTTGTTCTTGAAGGTGTTCTCTTCAGTGCTCTAAAATATTGATCTGTGAAAGGCTTTTAGTATTAAATACCTCTCCTTTTGTGTTATTTTATTTTCGAAAACACTAATTGTTTGATGAAATGTTTTTAAGGGGCAAGGCGGTGAAGACTGAGAAGATAGTTTTTTTTGAAGAATTACAATTTCAGATCCTAATTTCATTGATTTCTTAGTAGTTTAAATGAAAAGAAAGTGACAAATAAGATTATGAAATAACTGGAAATATATTGTGAAACAAGTACCTTAACTGCAGACGCCTACACATTCACCTTGAAATAATTAAGTAATCTGATGTATGTTGCAGACCTATATTGCTTAAATGGATTTTTGTAGTATATTTAGAGATTCAATGACTCAAAAGAAATAACACTTTAAAATGTCAAGAAAATATACCTTAAAATAAAAAATGAATGTAATGTTTTCCTCCCATCTTCAATTTTTAAAGTAGAAGATGGAATTGGTCCTTCCAACTGCAAATCTGAAATACTCCAAGACCAAGAGATTGATAAATGACACGTGCTAAATAAAATCAAAGGCTAAAGGAGTGGTATGTTAAAACAGGCCTTGATCCTACACACATCCTAACTTTTTAATTAGAGTAAATTTTGTGGAGAATCCAAAAAACTCCATATATTTTGCTCCTCAGTCCATTTCCCTGAACTTCTACCTCTAGAAACGTGGTTCATTTTGATGCTTTCTGCTTTTTTTTTGTCACTCTAATTATTTATTAAATAGGTAGGGGAGATTATTTCCCCACCCCAAAACAACCCCCTCACCTGAGAGGGCAGCATAATTGTTAAATCTCTTATTCAGGCAAAGACACAAAATGTGAGGCCCAACCTGAGCCCATCTCGAAGACCCACACAACTCCTGAGCTGGAGCAACTTTCTGGATGAGCTAATCACAAAACCCATGAGATTTTCCCAAATAATGCAAATTAACAGTATATTATAACACCAAAGTTTACTCAAGAACAAATAACATTAAAATCAACCTCAAAACTTTCCCAGATGCAGCAGCGCTGAGGAAATCCCACTGAAATACATCCCAAATCCTGTTTTCATTTCAGGGCTCCTCACTTCAAGAGAGCCCTGGAGGGGCTGGAGAGTGTCCAGGGCAGGGAGCTGGGAAGGGGCTGGAGAATTCCTGAGGGAGCTGGGAAGGGGCTGGAGAATTGCTGAGGGAGCTGGGAAGGGGCTGGAGAATTGCTGAGGGAGCTGGGAAGGGGCTGGAGCCCCAGCAGGGGCTGAGGGAGCTGGGAAGGGGCTCAGGCTGCAGCAAAGGAGGCTCAGGGGGGCTCTTCTCACTCTCTAAAGCCCCATGAGAGGAGAGTGGAGCCAGGTGGGGGTCGGGGTCTTTGCACCATTGAACAAGGGATAGGATGAAAGGAAATGGCTTTAAGTTACACCAGGTAAATTTAAATTGGATAATAGGAAAAATTTCTTCATAGGAAGGGTTTTCCAGCCTTGGAACAGTCACCCTCCCTGGAGGTGGTTGAAAGACCTGCAGATGTGGCGCTTGGGGACAGGGCTTAGTGCTGGACTTGGCAGTGCTGGGGGAAGAGTTGGGCTCAAAGGTCTTTTCCAACCTAAACAATTCTGTGGTTGCATGAAATCACAGCGAAGAGCTGTCAGCCGCAATAATGCCCTATATAAGATGGTTTAGAGGTTTGTTTTTACAATTTGCAGAAAAGACACCTTCTCTTTGAACCACTCCCAAAAACACCTTCACTGTCACACACATCTGCTGCCCAGCGCTGTGGGAAGAAGACGCAGCATCCACCAGTTTTTAGTGGCCCCTGATAGAAAAACACAGGCAAAATGCCTCTTTGAGCTGTCTCTGCGTGCTCCCACAGCTCAGGAAGGCACAGATTCTGTGGTTTGCTGCCCACTAGTGTCCTGTGGCTCCAGCTCCAGCACAGCCACTGCCCACACCACGGGAGGAAATCCCCCCGGAGAGCCCCAGCACCTGGGGGAGCAGCACACCCCGAGCACAGGACAAACACACCTTTTGAAACAGATGCAGACACCCCCACGTCCTCTGACTGCCCAGCAATAACAGTTTTTCTCCTCTTGACATTTGGTGATTAATTAATAGCTATTCATAGCTTGGGTAACACCGGATTACAAACACCCCGAGCTGCGCTGTGCCATCCACACACAAGCACCACGCTGAATGCTTCCTGCACATCCATTCAGCTTCCCGAGGTGAGGATCTGCTTGCACAATTCCACACAAGCTGTGCAGGTGTCTCAGTATGTTTCTGCAAAAAAAGAGCTTGCTCTTTGCTCGGATGTTGCATCCCCAGCACCGAAAATAAACATTTTCTTTGGGGAGGCTCAGCACCACCATCACCCTGGCTCCTCATCCTCCAGCCTAACCCCTGCTCTCAGTTCAGTGTGATCCTTCTCCATCTTCCAAAACGCTGCTGAACCCCACATTGACACATCTATCTCGGCAGGGAGAGGATTCAAACAGGAGGTCATTTTAATGGAAATGTATTTTTAGTGTCATCTGTGCTGTGTTGGTGCCTCCCGATGCTCGATTGATTTCAGCAGAGCATCTATGGGCAACGGGCACGGAAGAAAAGCAGCCAGAGAGAAGCCTGGAAATGGGTTCAGCAGATCCACAGCACAGACTGATACTGAAAGAGCCTCATTTCTGAAAGCAGCACCTGAACAAGCTTGGTCACAGGCAATACCAAAAAGAAGCAGGATTTTGAAGGAGGCCATTCTCCCCTCAGAGCCTCCCCTGCCTTCTCCCACTGTAATTAGTGAAATGCCCCTTCACTAATTATGGCCAGGTTCCAGCAGCCTTCTGCTGCTCGTTTGAAACGCTCACTTCTGGAATACTCAGGCAGAGTAACAGGGAAGGTGGTGCAGGTAGAGTAACCCTGAAAGGCAACTCAAAAGCCTTGCTCAGGATTAGAACTGCATGACTCAGGCTTTCAAGGTAGTGAATTCAGCTGCAGAGCCCCCACTGATGTCTCTATCATCCCACGCACTTTCCAGGGCTGCAATGCATTTGTGGTTAATAGTTACCTGTATTCTTAAGGAACTCACAGCAACCGGAGTTTAAAACCCTCACGAAATATATAAACTTTAACCAGGTATTTGGGGAGGCTTTTGTTTCAGGCTTCAGAAATACTAATTGGATGGAAGAGCGTGTCAGTATTTTATTGTCCCCAGAAGGAAGCTATTTCACAAACATAAAGCCTTCCCAGTGACACTGCTCATACCTAATTTGACAAAATGTGCTGAGTGACTGTAGGGAAATAAGGGGGCCAACCTTGTTATTGTTATTCAGATGGTCTCTATTATCTCCAACAGAAATTAAGCCCAAGACTACAACTGCCGAGTTAAAAGCTTTGGGTTTATTTTTAACCTATTTCTCCCTGAAGAAAAAAAAAAAAAAGGAAGAAAAAAAAAGAAAAAATCAGAAACAAACATGAACAATCTTATGTATTTTAAACTTAAAATCAGAATGGATGTAGCACAATGGAAAACCACTTATACATGTGCTGGTGTTTTAAACAAACATGGTGTGGTTCCATAAGGGGTTAGAAAAGGCAATGGCAGAAGCCAAGCAGAAACCTGTCCCCCCCACCAGATACACTCATAAAAGAGCCCTGCCTGTCACACAATGGAGTTCAGATGGAGTTACAGATAGAATAATGAAAATAAATGTGTACGTGACATATCTATTTATATATGCAGTCATTTCCTTCAAAGAGATACATATCTGATATGACACTGCATTAAAATCTGAAGTCCTTTAAAAATATTATTCTCCGACTCTTGACTCTGATAAAATGGCCCTAATAAGTCCTAATAAGTATTACCAATGAATAAAACCATCCAATCCAGTCTTAACATGAATGCAAGTCCCATTTTCTTCAAAGATTTCCCTTTAAAAGACCCTAAAAATCTGCAATTTTGACATCAAGTATGATCCCAAAAACAAACAGACTTTTTAAGTTGCAAGGAATCGTTGAACCACCCACTACACGTTTTCCCAATGCTTTCACCTTGGAATATTACTATACACAAAACCATTTAATTTTAGTGCCCCTGGAGTCACAAGGGTACAGATGTTGCTGTGTGGCAGCACGGGATCCGTGCAGATGCATCTGTCATGGACACATTCCACTCTCCAGTCTTTGGGAGACAAATTCAGGTTTGACTGTGATCCAAAAAACACATGGAAACTGAAAGTGAAATAACTGCTGACTTCATAGATCAAGGAATAAATGGAAGTGATTTTCATGGTACTTTGACCTCATAAAGCAAAAACTATCTTCTTCTTCAAAAAGCCTTGCAAGGAGGACTAACTATGTTAGAACACAGAATTTATGGCATCAGTACAGTAAGAAAGAAAAAATCTGCTTTTTTTTTTTTTATAAGATTTCTAGGGAGAAACAGGGTTTGTTTCTATGCAAATCGAGTTTTGAATGAATAGCACTGGTCAGAGCACACTTCCAGGCTGATTCTTTCTGTCCTATTAACAGCAATTCTCTCCCTCCAAGGTATCTGGCTGAAAAGGACAGACAGAAAGGCACAGTGCTGCTGCCTGTCAAAAATAAATAAATAAATAGATAATTTCTTAATGTTAAAACTTGTTGCAGTTTCCCTTACTGCCAAAAGAAATGCAAATAATTTCCAAGTTGACACTTTGGGGGATTTCAATCTTTTCGTATTCTAAGGCACGCGGAAGACAAAAATGTTTTTAAGGTCGCTCTAAATCCACACATTTAAGATTCACCTCCTGATTTCTGCCCTCCCCAGCGCTTCACACTGGACCAGCCATGCTTGTCAATGCATTTTCTCATCCAGCGTCTACTTAAGAAGATGTGAAGGCACCCTCATCCAGCATTCATCCCTCACCCTCTGCTCGAGGTTCAATTATTTCCATCCTTCAGGAAAACCTCACGCTTTGCCCTGTGCTCCTCTCTCATTCATTCCACACAAGAAACCTTGTCCCTGTTCTACCTGCTTTGCCTATTTCGAGAATCGTGTGTTTAATCTGATTTCTCTGGCAGGGTGAAAAGCATTACAAGCAATGTTACCTTCTCGGATGGGAGCAGGCAGTGCAATAGAATAGCTGGCACCCCCGAGTAATTTGTTTTCTGCCCTTAAAACTGCAATGCTAAACGTGCATTTTTAATAAAACTTAAGCAATTTAAGCATATTTTTACACATGCCATGGTTTTCAATCACATATATCTAAATGTTCCAAAATACCCCAACCCACTATTAAAAACGCACAGAAACTGCAATAAATGTTTGTCAGTCAAAGAGTTGGCAGAAGGAAAAAAAAAAAAAAATCAAAGAATAACAGGTTTACCCTTATTCTATCCCCACTCTAATTTCCCCTTCCTAACTTTATAATTGACTAAAAGTCTTCAACCTTTCCAGATGATGTAATGCTTACCCGTGCATATTTTTACATAAATGAGTGAGGAAAAAAAAAAATTTCAGAGCAGGTACGTTCACGGAGAAATGATGAAAGTGAAATAAATCTAAAATACTACTTCTTAAATATATGTAAAAACGTAAGGTGAAAACAGAGGTCGAATAAAAAAAAAATAAAATTGTGAAAGGAAGCAATAGCTCAACGCGACCGCTTAGGATGAAAGCCCTTCAAATTATCCCCGTGTTGCTCTGACGGATTTCTACGGCACTTGGCAAAAAATTCTGTACTTTTCCAGATGAGAAAGAAAGAAAAAGCGCCTCGGTGCCTCCTTGCCTCTGCAAGCACCGTCTCATTCCGAAGGAGGCAGGCACGGAAGGTGCCGGGCTGTCACTTTGCGAGGTGAGCGACTTTCAGCGAGCACGGCGCTCTCGCTCCTCTCGCCCTTCTCCCCGCGGCTCCCGCAGCCAGCGCGACGCTCCCGGCACAAAAAAAAAAATATCCACCTCCGCGAC
>VZTB01010982.1:218869-274381 GCA_013397245.1 Thryothorus ludovicianus
AGGCGCCCGCAGGGCGGCGGGGGCAGGGCCACAGGTGACAAAATCCTCCGGCGCGGCCACACCAGCATCCCCGGCAGCAGCGGCGGCGGCCGGCCCCGAGCCGCGGCGAGCCGGCTCCTCGCACGCCTCCTTCTTCTTCTCCTTCTCCTGCTCCTCCCGGTGCTCCTGCTGCTGCTGCTGCTCCTGCTGCTCCTCACACGGCTCCCCTCGGCCCGGCGGCAGGCGGGCGGGCAGGCGGGCACATCTTCCTCCCTCTCCCGCTCCTTCCCCGGCTCCGCTCCGCTGCCGGCCCCGCTCTCCCGGCAGCTCGGAGCGCTCGGAGCCCGCTGCTCACCTCCCCTGCCTCCCGGCGNCCCCCGCCGCTCCCCCGCTCCCCGCTCCGGGCTCGCCCTCGCCCGCCGCGCCCACGGCCGGGCCGGAGCTGGCAGGCAGCGCGCACCGGGTCCGGCCGCCCTCGCCTGGCTCGGCTGGTGGCTGCTCGGAGCCTGCGGGGCCGCTCGTCCGCCCAGCGAGCGCTCAGCCCCGCCTGCAGCCCCGCGGCTCCGCCGGCACTCGCCCGGCGCTCGGGCGGGGGAAGAGGCGGCCGGCGGCGGGGCCCAGGTGTGTCCTTGGCAGGGCGGAGAGGGCAGGGCCACAGGTGACAAAATCCGCGGAGGCAGGGNTGGAAAAACCCAAGACCAATAGAAGAAGGCAGCAGAATTTCCTGCCTCTCAATAGTTGGCTGAACTGCGGCCGTTTGGCATCAGCTGAGTTGTATATGACTAATGTGTTGACAAGTCGTGTGGGGGGACTGGAGGAGGGGGCCCTTCTAGAAGGTCACAGCCCAGACAGGCGAGTGCATCAAATAATTGACTGGGATTCTGTGCACCGCTGAAGGAAGATAGACACACACACACACATACACATCTTGCAGTGCTTACACAGGTCCAGATACTATTTGGCCTTTCATCTGCGTCTCTTTCTGCGGTGAGACATTTTTTTCCTCCTGTAGTGAAAGAGTAAATTACAGTCTCTCTAACTAAAAGCAATTTCTGCGCCTATTCTTTCTTCACATCTGTGCTGTGAAGGTTGGTCTCAATAGGAAAAGGAAAAAAAGAAAAAAGGGGGGAAAATATTAAATGAAGACAGCTAAAAAAAATCAATATTGTGAAATACATAACAGCATTAGGGCAACTCTGGATTTAAGCTGCAAGATGAAAAGCAAAGACAACAAAGCAATAAGGAATCTCAACCTGCAGAATCCCCAGTGTGTTACCAACAGGATGACTTCACATTTGGGGGACATTATTTTTTTTTAAGAAAATGCTTCATAGCACCAGACACTGCCCTGCTGCCAGCACCCTGCCTTGTGCACTGCAATGAAATCCAAGAAAGGACGTCCCCCAGAAAGACATCGGGATGGAAATCTGCAGGAAGCCCAGCAGCAGCAGAACTGGGCAGGGGAGGAGATCAGTCTGGAGGTGTTTCTGAAGCCGTAGAGGACAGATCAGAGCACATCCCTGAGGCATTGTATAAGGCCCTTCTTTCCAATTCTTGAGAAAACCAAACTGAGGGACAGTGAGAGCCATCAGGAGAGAGCTCAGTCCCCTGCATCCCATTTGGGCTGGGCTATCAGCCAGGAGAGACTGAAGCCTTGAAGGGAAAGCAGGAGAGATGAGACCAATATTGGGCAGGGAGTCATGGCTGCAGTTATGAAAAAAGATGTGGGCAACCAGGGAAGCTCTTCAGGGAAAATAGAATCTGATGCAGTTAAACAAAGATTAATGAGAGAAATGCAAGTGTCTTGGGGGAGAATAAGAAAAAAAAATAAAAAAAGAAGAAATAAAAAGAGAAATTTGGGTTTATTGGGAGTGAAGTTCTGTTAAAAATAACGATACTTTAATCTGTTTGGAAGAGAGCTGGTGACTAGCAGAAATGTTTAAGTATAGATTTGAGAGCATTTGGGAGAAGTTCATGACAGATTTGTTCAGGCAGCTCTTTCAGAATTGCTTTGTTTCCTCTTCTGAAGCCCAAAACACATTTTGGGCTTAAGAGATACAATGTTCTAGACATTCTACAATGACAGAATAAATAAACCTCCTTATACCTTTCTACCTCCTTTACTCATCTACATAACTCTGGTAGCCCTTGGCAAATTTCAGCTTCCTGTAGAGCTGTCTCAAACAAGTTTCTGTGCATTTCAGTTCATTTAAAACAACAACAGGAGCTGCAAAGTAAGAGAGTAAATCTTTAATTTGCTCTTCAGTGGCACCAAAAGGCAAAAGGACCAACTTCCAGAGGGTATTTAACATTTTTTAGCAGAATCCAACCAACTAGGCTGGGTTTAAGGAGGGGAGGAGGAAGGCAGGATGTAATTTTGCATAAGAGCAAGGTTCAGTGGTCCTGCTGCTCAGGAATGATTTGACTGAAGATAAATTCAACAATCTGTCAAAGTGGAGAAAGAATACTATATGATAACTTCCACACAACGTACGTGAAATCAGTCAGAATGCTTTTCAAGTCTAGAAAATCAAGCATGATCAGGCTTCAGCTGCAATCAAGGCTACTCAAGGTCATGAAGGAGAATCTCCATTTATATTTTTTGTTGTTTGTTTGATTTAAGTGTAATGTCTTAGATAAAGTGGCTGGAAATTATTTTGTTCTTAAAACAAATTCAACAATTTTCCAGCAAAGTATGTCAATTAGACTCTGCATATAACTATATCTTGTCTGGAAAAAAAAAAAAAGCTTTTGAAGTTATTTAGTTGCAAGGATCAAAAATCTTAAAATAGTCTCAAATTCTTAATCTGGGCTTGGATCATCTACTGGTTGGTTGTATTGGGTTGACCATCCTTGTTTTCTGCAGCTACCACACAGCTTGGTGAGGAAGATCTCTCGAAGTTAACAGAGATACAGCAACAATTCAAATCAGCTGATGATCACCCTAAATGCACCTCAGGCAACTTTTCAGGTCACAATGCACTGCAGGAGGCACGAGAAGAAGATTTTATATTGGGACCTCGCTGAAACCCTAAAGAGTTTGAGCCATCTGGTTCCAATGGCATATCCTGGATGCCAAACGTGTTTCTGACAGTTCTGGCCACACACATTCCATCTCCCCTGAGCCACCAGCATGGAGAACATGCAGAAACATCACCAGTATGCTCAGTCCGACCACATCCCACCTGGGCATCAGCTTGCAGTTGAAATATCCCGACTGAAAATCACAGGAAGGGGTAAATGGTGAGGTCTGCACACCAATTTTGCAATGCACCTGCATCATATTCTCACCTGAAGTGAACACACAAGGAATGACCACAGCAGAACCAACACAAGTGAGAGCTGCCTCGTGGAAAGCCTTTGTGAAAATGAAATTAGCTGAAAATGAAGGATCCAAGTGGTTGAATGTTTTCAATCCCCACATTGGAAGATGATGTATCCTGGTGGATGACTCCTACAACCAGTCTTGCTGGGAAATTCTTTCTTCAAAGGAAAAGATGAAATGGTCTGTCTACACTAAGTCTGCATTGATTGAGACTTGAAAAAAATACCCCAAAAGAATCTTCCAAGGAGCAGCAGCTCCTTGTAATTGGTGACTGGTTCTATTCAGATCGTGGATGGTTTCATAGGCTTTGGGCTTTGGGGAACTCAGTCAAATATCTGCCATTGAAACGTTCAGCTGTTCAAACAGAGCCCCTCATTGTCATTCAGAATGCAAAAAACTCATTTGCAATTTCAGCTTTGAAAGTGATTTTAAAAGTACCTGAATGAAGAAAGAATGGGAGGGAAGTAGAGAGGAAGTGAAGGGAAAACATGCTGAGAGAGGAAGTGCTCAACAATCAGAAGACCTGGGGAAATGAAACAATAAAAAATGGACATGCCTGAAATCAGAATCCAAGTGAATGATCAGCGCAGTTTCTGGGAGAGATGACACCTTGGCTCAGTCATCCCTCAGTTTCTAAATCATTCTGTCTCTCCTCATTACTGACCTCTTTCCCTGACTGGAGTTTTCTTGACTATTTTCTTGCAGCATAGCAATTTGAAAGGAAAATATGAGCTATTATCTTGTAGACTAGATAAAGATAACCACAGAGGGCTATAACTAAGAAAACTCAGTTCTACATTTAGTCATGATTTTCATTTTAATAAGTTTTAGAATTTTTTCAGTTGTGCTAAGGAAGGAATTGTAGTCCAGTCAGTTTAAAAACAAAACCAAAGAAAGCATCATAGCCCCCCGAGATAATAACAATAAAGAAACAAAACCTGAAATAGCTCAAGAAGCATCTTTTATCATTTTTTAAGGAAAATATACTAAGAATTTGTGAATATTTGGCTGAAGTATAGTCCAAAGCATTTGAATCTTGGTCTTCTGAAACAAACTGGGAAATATTCTCCATCTTCTCTCTGATTCATATCTGTTTTAAAGATGACAAGTTTGAACCACTCTTCACCAAATTTTCAGGTAAACTAAAACTTTGTCACTGCACCCACAATAAAGGGAGATAAACTCAAAGAGGGATAAAGGCACCAGGGGTTAAGAAGGGAAGAGGAGCAGAAGTGGGAAAGCTTTTTAGTAGCTTCCATCACTCTGGAAACAGGAGAATCAAAAGCCTTGTGAGAACAGGTTTTCCTCAGAAGACTTCATGCCCGATTTGATACTGGAAAGATTCAGATAAATGTTGAATGCTTGTCAAAACCAATCGCTAAACCTTCTGATATTCACTGGCTACCAAGCTTAATGCTCATATCTATAAGCTCACAGTCAGCCATTTTTTATCAGGGCAAGCTGCAAAAATTAAATATTTTCCGTGAGACCCTTAAGAATGGAAAAAAAGGAATTTCTGGCCCTGTAAGTACCATTATGAAGGTACCAGTTGAAAAGCTCTGTTTGTTACCGTGCATCTGGGAATGCTCAAGATGAAGGAAAAAATCTTAATCATCCGCATGCAACTACTTGTGAAAGCATCTGTGCTGCTGATACCTATCTATTCCACCCCAAAAATGCAAGGGAATAACTACAATTTGCTTCATTTGAAGCCATTGACTGCTCCAAGCTGATAGTGTGCAGGAATATTGTTATCTGGCAAAAAAATGTGCTCTCTCGCATGACCTGTTCTTACAGTACACACACAATTAGCCATTCAGTCTTGATATGCTCATGAATTAAAGCAGCAGCTTTCAAAACACTCTGGATGGCTTAATACACACTGAGCTTTAAAGCATAAAATGGGGATTATTCTTTTTACCCAGCCTGAAGTTGCTCTTTTCTCGTGCAGCTCGCTCCTGGGGTGCCAGCAGCATCTGGAAGAGGTGAACAAGCCAGATTTCCCCATTAGGTGGTTCTGTGAGCACAGGATCAGTGGGAAAAGGAATTTCCTCTGGATATTGGGTCAGAAGGCTGAAGACCTGAGTCAGATGTCTATGAATTTTTCCAATTTTTTCAACGACTTGGAGTGGGATTAGTCTCTCTCTCTCTCTCCTGTGCCCAGGTGAGTGTTTATACTCTTATATGCCCATTAAAGCAATGAATTAATTAAATTCTACTTAAACACGGCAAGCAAATGGATTGAGACTGGGCAGAAGGTTCAAAAGTTATTAGAGAGAAGGAGGAGAGCGGCTGACAAAGATGTTTCTTAGAAATCCATGATAGACTAAGGCATGGAAAAATCCAGTCTGTGGGAAGGATTTTAAAGCCCGTGTATGATTCATGTTCTCTTCAGAGAATACCAGATTTTTCTATTTCAAGCAACATCATCAAAACATAGGGTAGTGATTATTTTTTTGATGCTGTAGACTTCTCTTTGCATTGCACCTTGCAAACAAACAAGAGAAGGTAAGATTCACACTGCTTAAAGGACTGTCAGCTAGAAGAAAAATATTTCCTTTCAGAAGGGAGAAGCCAGGAGAAATATTTTATTTTTTTTTCATTTTCGCATCTTCATACAGGCAGGTTTGCTCCTAACAGATGAAATAGGGTAGGGGAGGAGGGTGGCATGTAAAATAGGTAAACAAGAAAGGGAGGGGCACAGCACACAACCCTTCTGCCAACTGTCCAGGGTGAAAACGTGGGCTTGAAGAAGGGCAGAGAGGCTTCTCTCAGTGCTAATTGGTTCTCAGAAGTGAAAGTAGCATAATATGACACTCCAAGCATTATGGCACTGGAGATATCCATTGAAAGCCTCCAAATAAAGATGAACTGAACCCCTTTGTGTGTCTGAAGTGTGTGCAAAGACAAGACATTAAAGACCGAGGCATTAAACCATCATAATGCCCAGATAGGAGGGAATGAATTACAGACACTGAAATCATAGGAACAGCTGTGGCACACTGTACATGTCATAACCTTGCAGCATGGAAGGGATGAGTCAAGAGGACTATTTCATTTCTAAATCTGATTTTCCATTATTTGGGTTAGGAGTCAGAGTGTTTTAGCAATAGATCTAGGGCTCCTCTAGGTTTGGATGCAGCCATGTCTGTATACACACAACTGCTTCTCATTGAAAAGGAGTGATAGGGAAAGAGGAATTTTGAAGGAATATCACAATTTCAACAAGGCTTAAAAAAAAATCATTAATGATGGCTTCAAAGCTCTGCAGACTTCTCTTTAACCATTGTTACAGTGCATTCCATGAAGGACTGTCATTATGTGGGAAGAAGGTTATCCCTGCTCCTGAGCCAAACACTGATTTCTGTTACTCACTCTGGATGCCAGTGGCTCACAAGGAGTAGCAACCACATAAACAAAACCAGAACTGAACTATTGGGAGCCAACACCTCCCTGGCCAGACTCAGTACAAGGAAGGCATCAGGAAGAGCAGAGTTCTCCATGCCTCGGGCGATGCCCATTTTCATCTTCCTGACTCCCACCCGCTTCCAGGCACTGAAGAAGAGATGATTCCTCTGCTTGCAGGCTGCTGGGAGCACGTGTGAGCACGGCTCTCCCCAAGCCTGGTGCAAAGGAGGGGCTGCAGGGGAGCAGCAGGACCGCAGAGCAGCGGTGGAGCAGGGATGCAGGGTTGCCAAGCAACTGCCTGCCATGGCAGGGGGGAGTTAAAATGGAATATAAGCTGTGTTTGGCCCTCCCACCTGCTTTTCCCCTTGCCTCCATGGAGTTGTGGGGCAGGATTTCATGAGAAGGTTTGGACACAAGTGTGTCCTGCACCACGAGCTCCAGGCGGCTCCTCCAGGAGGCTGCAGCAGGGAGAACCCCAAGAAATATTTCCTTTGCCAACTTGTTGTCATGGATAAAGCAGCAGGAGCAGGAGCAGGCTGCTGTGGGCTCTCCAAGACAAATACAGAGTGAAACCAGACCTGCCCCATTCACACATCTGTGTTAGGGGTGCTCCATCCTTTGTTTCAGAACCACAATCTAGGGGAGACTTTTTCCTTTGTATCTTTCATTCTGTGCCACAAGTGCAGCCTCTGTGTTATTCCCATTTGAAGTTCTTCTCCTTATTCTGTGAGAACATAAATATTTGAGGGCATAGCATCAGAGGAGACCTTCCAAGCAACTGCCTGCCACGGGAGGGGGGAGTTAAAATGGGATAGAAGCTGTGTTTGCTCATGTGGGCCACTGCAGCCCTCCCATCTGCTTTTTCCCCTGCCACCATTGGGTTGTGGGGCTGGATTTCATGAGAAGGTTTGGACACAAGCGTGTCCTGCACCACGAGCTCCAGGCGGCTCTTCCAGGAGGCTGCAGCAGGGAGAACCCCAAGAAATATTTCCTTTGCCAACTTGTTGTCATGGATAAAGCAGCAGGAGCAGGAGCAGGCTGCTGTGGGCTCTCCAAGACAAATACAGAGTGAAACCAGACCTGCCCCATTCACACATCTGTGTTAGGGGTGCTCCATCCTTTGTTTCAGAACCACAATCTAGGGGAGACTTTTTCCTTTGTATCTTTCATTCTGTGCAACAAGTGCAGCCTCTGTGTTACTCCCATTTGAAGTTCTCCTTATTCTGTGAGAACATAAATGTTTGAGGGCATGGCATCAGAGGAGACTTTCAAAAAGGTTTTAGGTAAGAGCCTAAAAGCTTTCAGCTTTCACCTATTCTGGTGAAGAAGAACCAGTTTGAGAGGGGGTGGAACAAACAAAAATAAAAACTTCTGACAACTCCTGGGGCTGGACCACAGATGCTGGAAAGACTTTTCTGAAGGTGACCCCAAGCCTCTCTGCAAGGACAATCTCCCACCAACCCAGCTCCTCATGGCCATGCCCCACACCTCAGCTTTCACCAGAGCCAGCTGCTGGTTCCAGCTGCTCCCTGTGCTGTTCTGCCTCTTCCCTGGTGTACTCGAAGTTTTCAGTTTAACCACAAAAATTACATGTGAGTCTCCTTCTTCTGTTAACCCTTTCTTGCCTGTCTACACTTTATAGCCATTAGCACCAACAAACTGTGTGTATGGACACTACTGCACAAATAATTTTGACTTCATATTGCATTTTCTGTGACTTATTTGCAGAGAAAGGAAACAAAAGACTGGAGGAAACTGCATTTGCATTTACTTTTAAGTACAGGACATAAGTTTTACCAATGGAAATCATTCACAGATAAGATGGATACACTCTCTGTGCATTTTAAGTCATTCACTCATCCAGGGAAACACAAAACATTATAAAGCAGAGACTTATTTCTTCTTTATCCGTCTATTTTGGTCTCCTTTATAGTCAAAAGAGAGGAGAAAACACATTTAAAGGATGATTCCTCCCACCTTCAAGTGACTGGCCAAGGTAGAACAGAAACCACACCTTGGAAGTTCCCATCCCTCTCTCTCTCCAAGTGCTGTGTGGAGAGGCTACAGTGAATTGCACCATAAACACTTTAAATTAAGCGAGATGAGCAATGTCCAAGGCAGCCAACTGTTGCTGAGGATTTAAATAGCAGCAAACCCACAGGCAGGATTTGAAGGCAGCTAATGGAGATCTTGTTTTTTGGGGAGGAAATTCTTCTACGAAAGCAGAAAGGCACTTGGCTGTAAATCTGGCACACAAGTGGAATTTCACATGCTGGCTGGAGATGGAAAATTACTCCAAGTAAATTGTGGGAGAAGTTTGGTAAGGATGTGTTGTGGAGGTCTTCAGCAGCAGAGGAGAATTATATGAGAGGGAAACAATGGGATGTCCTGCCCTGTGAAGGGTTTCAGATTAAAATGAGGGCATGGATAAACATGAGTGACAGCAATACATTGAGCTGGTATTAAAGGAGAAAAATCAAAATTGTCATGTCATCCACTGGTGATAACACATATGGAGGACTGTGTACCACTTCTGGTCTCAGACCAAGAAAAACTCAAACACACTGGAGTGAGTCAGGTGAAGGAACACACAAATGATTAAAGAATTGGGGAATCTGATCCATGAGGAGAGGCTGAGAGAGCTGTGACTATTTAAACTGGAGAAGGCTCAAAAGGATCTTAGTAATGAATAAAAATGGTGGATGGAATGGTGTGAAGAAGCTGTGGCTTCACTCCTCTCAATGTTATTCTGTGAACAGGAAAAAGGTAACAGACACCAACAGAAACCAAGCAGATCCATTTAAAGATGTGATTTAATATATATATGTAAATAATGCATTTACTTTTTCAGTGAGGGTAAAAACCACTGGCAGAGTTATCCTACAGAGTATCCATCCTTGGAATTACTCAAAATTTGACAGGACACAGTCCTGAGCCACTGTCAGGGCTGGTCTAGACCTTCCAAGGTCAGCCTCATGGATCTGTAGTAAAACCACTGATTTCATTCTCCAGAGAGAAGCTGATCTGGTCCAGCACAGGCTGGTGTTCTGCTACTTCTTGATCATTTCCTTGGGGACTCTTTTTCAGATTTGGTTGGGTTTTTAGTTTTGGTTTTTGTTTGGTTTTTTTTAAGTATAGCCACCTGTCAAAAGTGGTCTCTTAACCACCAACATGTATTTTTAGGTAATGCTGGCTCATTTAAAACCCCTGCATTTATTAACAGTATCCACAGTTGGGTTTTCTCTGAGTTCAAGTGCTCATAAAGTTTATTGACTAAGCAGTGTCAATATCTGTGCAAGAGGAAAAAAATGGGCAGATAAAAAGAACTTTCCTGCTTTCCCTGTAAAGGACTGCAGTTTAGTGGAGAGGGAAGTAGGTTGAAAATGCATTTCCTCCACTATTTTGGAGAGTTCTTCCAAAACCACAGACCAAGCAAACCCCCCTGTGGCTCCCCACCCCTCAGCACACAGAGGTGGGTGGGGTGCAGGGAAGGGCTTTGGCATGTGGCACCTGGCACAGGGTGACAATGTTTGCCTCCAGAGCCATCAGGGATGCACTTTCCATACATCCTGTTCCATCCACACGGATCACATCCTTGCTGATTCATCTCTTCCCTGAGCAGGATGATTCCTCCCTCCCCACCTGACATTCCTCTCACACAGGATCCCTCCCTGCTCCCATCACTCATATCTTGGTCCTGTCTGTTGCTGCTCTCTCCTTTGATTTGATATGACCACAACACAATGAGATTTAAGCATTTTTTAGCCAGAAATCTTTAAAAGATACACCTGTCTTGCATAACATCTCCTCTCTTCCGTGCACAGCAATGTGGAGAAAATGACTTCTTATTATTTCAGTCTCTCTGCTGTTGTCCAAAACGTGGATAGGAAAAATAAAGCTATGCTTAATTAGTTACAAGTCAATAAATTAATCAAGAAGGCATTCTATCAAAATAGGTTTATTTAAAGAGAAAAACTCATAGAATATGCTAGATGCTGAAGCACTGAATTATTGAATTATATTAACTTTAGGTAGAAGTTTAAGGTTGATCAGAAAGTTAATTGACTTAACACCTCCTTTTTGGAAAAAGCTGAATTTAGTACATTTGAAATATTCTGCTGTATGAGTTCAAAATTTCAATACAGTTTCTTAACTAACATGATCAAATGACAATAACAATTTTTTCAGAATAAGAAAACCATAGCAATTTTTTTTTTCCATATGAATTTTGGGATTCCTGTCAGTTTAGAACTGAAATTATAGCAGGCTAGCTTTTGTCATTGGACATTACATTAAATTTCTGGTTTTCATTTAGTTTTAATGCACATACCAATGACTTCACTGTAAGGAGTAGTTTCCTAATTGTTTTTCTGTATTTAGATGTTCTTCTGACACACAGGAAAAGAAGTTTGTCAATCTCACTTTAAGCCCTAACGCCGGGTTGTCACAGACCACGGCACAGACAAATCTCTGCCCTCAGAATTTGCAAAAGTGATCAGCAGCTGTTTCAGGCCATGACTGATGGGAGCTGGCAAAGCTTGGTGGGAAAATGGCAAAATGCCTACGTGTACACGTCCAGCTCGAGTGTCACAGACTTTTCACATGAGGAATAAGGAGATGCCCCTAAACAGCCTTTATGGGATGAGGGAGGGGTGATGGGGGCAGGGAGAGGTGAGATCTCATTTGTCTTCAGTAGATAATATTGAGAAATGAGCTCTCAGCCAGTCAATGCTTGCTAATCGTGACACAGAATTTTCCTCTGTGCACTGGAAGTCTGCCCCAGTCATTTCTTATGCCCAATGCCCTTCCACGAGTGCAATAGGTATTATTTAAACCAATTTGCAAATTCAGCTTCTTGGAAGAGATGTTTCTCTAAAGGTTAACAGGAAACTGTTAGAACCCAGCAGAAAAACCAGGCACAGCTACCACATAGAACCTTCTCAGAACACACAATGCAAACTAAGATCTTCCAAACACCACGTATATTAGTTTTCTTTCCTGCTCAGAGTGGCAAATGACACAGGAGTAGCTATTTCTCCCATTTCAGAACGCGTCCTTTAGCCAAATGGGGGGGCCGGGAGGACGGCAGGGGAAGAGTCAGCGCTTCGTGCCTCCCCCCGCGAAGGATGCTCTGATGTCCGCAGAAAAAGCCGCTCGGTTGCGAGCCGTCCCTTGGCGGGCTGAGCGACTTTGAGCCATCACAGAGCTCGCCCTCCCTTCTCCTGGAAGGCTCCCGCAGCCAGCGCGACACCTCCAACCCCTCAGCGGGGCACCGCCGTGCCCCGGGCAGCGCAGGGGACAAGGGAAGGGAATCCCCGCCGCGGGGCTCACCATGCGAGATGCTGTGGAGCAAGGCGACGGCCAACATCCACACTTCCCCCGCCTGCTCGCCCTCGCCTGGCTCGGCTGGTGGCTGCTCGGAGCCTGCGGGGCCGCTCGTCCGCCCAGCGAGCGCTCAGCCCCGCCTGCAGCCCCGCGGCTCCGCCGGCACTCGCCCGGCGCTCGGGCGGGGGAAGAGGCGGCCGGCGGCGGGGCCCAGGTGTGTCCTTGGCAGGGCGGAGAGGGCAGGGCCACAGGTGACAAAATCCGCGGAGGCAGGGTCACAGGTGACAAAATCCTCCGGCGCGGCCACACCAGCATCCCCGGCAGCAGCNCTCCCGCTCCTTCCCCGGCTCCGCTCCGCTGCCGGCCCCGCTCTCCCGGCAGCTCGGAGCGCTCGGAGCCCGCTGCTCACCTCCTCTGCCTCCCGGCGCTAACCCCGGCCCTCCGCAGCCTCAAAGCACCGCCAGGTCCGCACAGCGAAACCCAGAGAGGCTCCGTAATGTGTGCAATGTTGTGACATTATCCGTGTGTGTGAGGAGAGGGCACAGGTCATCCTCCAGCAGCACATCCTAGGTGGCACTCCGGAGGGACCAGCGGGATGATCTCTCAGGCTGGACTGTGTTCAAGGCAGTGTTTACTCAGTTTTCTAAGACTTTTGATCATTTATACAATATTGTATATATTGTACGTAATTTATTCTGGCTGTTGGACTTTCTTGCTTGAGATATCCTTGCTGAGTTGCAGATCTTCCCGTGAATGGAATAGCTTGATTTCCCACCCATGTATAAGTCAGAGAAAGGGTGTTGCAACTCTCTGAAATGTAGTATTTCCTCCTAGATTGGTGTTAGTTTAGCTTGAGATCCAAGCTACAGACCTAGACCTGGATCCTACAGATATTTGGTTCATCCTCTGCATGAGAAAAGCGAAACATCCTCTCTTTAGGTGCTCACATAGTTGAGCAGCAGCTTAGGGTGAAAAGATATTAAAAATTATTTTCCCTCAAAGGGAAGTGTAGTCACACTGATAAGAGGGTGGAAATTAGCATTTAAAGTGGTCACAGAGGTCTTGGGCACTTCATGACTTGCAGAACCACAGCCAGAATCATCAAAGCTGGAAGAGACCTTTGAGATCCTCCTGTCTCACCATCAGCTCTGCAGCACCAAAAAGAGGCTGTGTGAAAGAAAAGCTGAACTGGTTTTATGAGAAGTTGAAGAAGGGTGTGTAATAAAAGCACAAAACTCAATAAAACAGCAGAAACAAAAATAAATAATAAAAAAGATGGATGCTGTACACGAGCACTTGAATTGAAGAATAAGACAAAATAGTAGATGCAAAGTTACCAAAGTGTTTAAAACATGGGAATATTTATTGGTTTGCTTTTTATACTGGAAAGGCAAATTATCATCTGGATTTTGGGATGAAACAGGTCTGTACACATAGACTGAGATGGACAGAAAGAAAGCTCTTGCAGAGAGGGAATATCTACAGTGGAGAACTGATATGTGATGGGGTTATGGGGGGGAAAATTACAGACCACACTCATGCTGAATAAAGTGCAGCAAATTCTGGGTACATGAGGTGGGAGAAAGAGGGGGATGTCAGAAACAAAGCCAAAGCATGGCTTGGAGCAGCTGTAAGGATGCAAACATTGGCAGTGACAAGAGGAGGGCAGACCAGGAAGGGGAAGGAGGGGGTCTGGGCTGAACTTGGGTCCTGGGAATGGGAGGAAAGATGTTTATCTAAGTGTTTGTTTGGTTGAATGTCTTTTTCCTTCTCAAGCAGTAATTAAAAGTTTATTTTCATTGGCTATGAAATAATTAAGTGTAATTCTCTGAGTTGAGTCATCTTCTGAGAACTTATTACTGGTTCTATAAGCAAATACAATACTTCATAATACCTGCTAAGGAAGTGTGGGAAAAAAAAAAGGGGGAAGAAAATCATCAATTTTCAAATTAAGGCAAACTGCAAAAACACTGAATTAATTTTTTGTGAGATTCTAAACATGGGCTTGGCTTCCTCTCACTTGTTGCATAAATCAAAAAATCAAAAATCTCAGCAAGAATTCTATAGAACCATTTTCTTTATTATAGCATGGATAGCAGGTGTTTTGTGCCCAGGAAATTTTTCTTGGTCTACTACATATACCCTCATCAAAAAGAAATAATGATTAGTTGTGAAACAAGTATTCTCTTGTTGACTTGAAATTATCAAAAGGGTTTCTTAAACCAGCAGGTGGGGGGGGGCAGAAAGATGATTTTATTGTTGGTTCTTATGTTAAATAATTTTGCTGCTGGCTTCATGATTCACAGAATCGTAGAAAGAGCTGAGTTGGAAGGGACCCATCAGGATCACCAAGTTCAGCTCCTGGCTCTTCACAGGACACCCCAAAAATCCCACCCTGTGCCTGAGAGCGTTGTCTAAGTCAGAAATTCTACTGCAAAAGCTTTCATGGGGACCAGTGTGAATGTTTGGGAATGTATCAATGTTAAAACAGGATAATTGTGCACAGGATCTTTCTTTTTTTTATTGATATGATCCAGACTCCTCATCAGGACTCTCCTTAAGCTGTTTCTACTCGCTCAGAATCCTTGATAACTTTTTCTGCACTGATCTTCCACAGTACCCCTGTAAGTTTTGAGTGTTTTGTTATTCCCTAAAGCCCAGGGAAGCCAAGGGCTAATCCACCAAGAGATCCAGGCACTGAAATTGTCCATATTGCAAAGGCCAAAATTTTGGGTGGTCTCATAACTTTGGAACTCACAACTTCATGTAGTACCCAGTGTTCTGGTGGTTCATATAGAAGGGTTAGGTGCTGTAAAATGGGATTCAAGGGAGATAAGTGGGGAGCCACTTTGGAAAACGCCCTGACACTCACCCTGCAGTGGCTGGGTTCCCTCAGGAGAGGCAGAGGAGGAGACAATTGACTCCTGCACTCATTCTACACCCAGCAGGGAGAGAGTTGGGTTAAAATTATCACCTGACCAATGTTAAAACATTGATTGATCCCAGTTATCCTGTCTTGTGGCAGTTCACTTACCTAGGAGATTTATCACCCTGCTCCTACCTTTTTCCAAAACAGTCTTTTTCCAGATTTTCTTCGCACAGACCATTTGTGACTTTAGAGACTCCATGTAATGCCACATTAACCCCACCATCTCTGAGGCAAAAAGAGTTGGAGTCCTCCTCCAAAGCAAGCAGGAGTGCACTGGGTTATAGATCTCACATTTTCAAACCTGTGCTCCTGGGGTTTGGGTATGGGGTGACAAATGGGGACAACAGGAGGGACACTCCTACTGCATCTCCACGTTCCTGCTGCAGCAGACCAGCACGTCCTGGGGAGCCAGATGAGGATTTCATGTCTCCAGCACCCTCCAAAATCAGCATCTTCATGCCAGCAGGCAGCTCTAGAGATAGTCCTACAGTGATACTCTGCTGCTGAAAGGTTTTTTGCACAAAAATTTAGAGCAATATACATAATAATCTGAGAATTTATAGAGACTCTTCCATACACTCTGATTTTTTAAAACATTATTTTCAATTTCTAATTCATGAAAGCTTCCTTGCAGTTTGTTCTCAAGCCCTTCTGTCGTCTGCCTAGCACTTTCTTTTTTTTCTACAAGTATCCAAAGTCATTAAAAATGCAAGTACAACTATATATATCTCTCTAATACTATATATATTGTTATGGAGATAGTTCTGAGAGATAACATTATGAAGGATCTTATGAAAGATCTTATCTTCATGTGAAAGCTTTATTAATACCTCACCAGAGGTAACTGAGGATCAGTTTTGCCCTCTGTAATTAGCTGAAATTACCTCGACCTTCTCCCCAGGCTGGGTGAACAACAGGCAGAATTGTTATCTCAGTTGCTGTTCTGAATCTGGGCATGCTAAAAAATAAATAAAATGTGAGGAGTGGAGAGAATGGAAAGAGAGAGCAGAGAAGGAAGGACAGTCCATTCCCAGGTAACTCCTCTCAGCATCTGGTTGTGCTATAATATATTTTAGTCTGTCTAGTTGCAATTATTCCACAGGATCCATTCTCCCAGAGATTTATGCCACAGTTCCTGGGTTAGTTCCTCTTCAGAGGGGTGGGAGCATCTGAAACCTGTAGCCAGATGGAACAAAGCCTGTTTCAGTGGGTGACCAAGGCCCCTTCCCACCCCAAAATGAACATATTTTCAGCAACCATGTTTATTTCTCACACTCAAGTCATTCCTCCCCCTCTTCCCAGAACATCTGGGTCTGGTTCAATGTGTCTGAGCACGTGGCAGGTCATGCCTGGCTCTCTCCTCACATCCAGGCCGGCTGAAGTTCCAAACAGCCTCATGCTGAGCCCTGACATCCCACATTAGGGAAAAGAAATAGATGCACAGATAATAAAACACAGTCTTGTCAACAACTTTTAACTAAACGTGAAAAAGGAGCAGGTGTAAATTTAGAAAGACCTGAGTTACAGACTTGAACAGCGAGTGGCAGGTGCACACTCTCAATCAGGGATGCTGATATAATTTCTGCCAAATCTTCCAGTTGTTTTCCTCAGTCTTCATCAGTCAGAGGATCAGCAAGCTGGCATTTATCCAAGCCCCAGCCTCGCTTAAGTTCCAACCAAAGTGCTCATTCCGAGTATCAGAGCTGGATTAGGTAAACATCAAAGGTGGGTGTTTTAAGTGAGCTTAAGGTAGCATGGCCTGGGCTTTTATTTGATCTCATCCTCTCAGCTGAACATTAAACATGCAGAGTGGGGAGGTCACCTCAGACCTGTGAATCCTCTCCTCAGGGCAGGTGAGGAGCTGCACAGTATCACTCCCTGTATGGGATTTTTGGTCGCACTCCCTAACAAAATTAGAAAATAATAAGTTGCATCAGCTCTACAAAACTGGGCCAAGAAATCTAAAAAAAAAAACCCAAGGCCAAATAAAAATCTACCACTGTCACCTCTACCTGAACACTGCTTTTATATAGAGCTCAGCTTCAGTCTTTACCCAAGCCAAAATCAAAATGACCAGTGTCTTTCACAGTGCTGTCTCTGACAGGGGGAGCTTTTCTTAGGGCAAGGCAGCATTAGAATTTTTGTCACATGGAACTGCTGCTGAGGTGCTGTTACTGCTATAAATTAAAAGGCAAAGTTGTCTTTCTGAGTATGCCTCAGCTCCACTTCCCTTTATCATCCCAGAGAACTCCTGAGGTTTTTAGAGCTGTGTCTTGCCACAGTTCATCTGTGGAGGAGAGAAAGAAAGACTCAAAAATAGGGCAAGACATTTTGGACAGGAGACAGTTCCTTGAGCAGTTGTTTAAATAATGCTTCCTAAAAAAAGCAGGCCTCATTCTCCTGAAATGCAACACTATCTGTATCAACTAAAAGCAGATCTAGAGTGTTTTTAGTGATTCTCAGCAACTGCAAACAGTAGGAGGTACCAATAAGGAAACAGCATGACTGAACTAATTTCCTTTGACATGGCAATAACCCCAAATAAATCTGCTTTCTCTTCAAAGAGGCAAAGCTCAAGACAGCACTGCATTTGGGGAACCTTTCATTGGGGTCAGTTGTTTCATGTTCCAGTGTCATACTGAAAAAATCTCCCTGTGAAAACTCCACGTAGCAATAGATCAGCAATAAATGGTTGGTGGACTTGTCACTGACTCAGGAATCAGCTCTGCCTTTATTAATATTTTCTTGCAGTGATGCTGTTAGTTTTTCAAGGCAATACAAAGGATTTTGGATTACACAAAAGGTGTTTCTCCACTGGACACATTTTTCCACTTTTCTTTATGGACAAATGGTTTGTTTTTTTTTAGCTCCATCTTTCCTCACCACCCTGGCAGTGCCTTGTACCTGAGAGGTCTGTGACAAGTCAGGCTCATTTTCTCTTAGCCCAGTGGCTCCAGAAGTAAACTGTTCATAGACAGGCATTTCAAACTGATTGGAAAATAATTCAAGTGCTCAAAGACAGAAGTGCATACACACAAACCACAGTGGGAAACAAAGCCGTGGGTCAACATCAGATGAATGCTCTCTGTAGGTGACCAGCCAAAATATCTCTGGCAGGAGTCCAGTCAGAGGATAGCTGGCTTATAATGGTTGTTAAATGACCTCTTCATCATGTTTGATTGTGCCTGGACATGTCCAGGCAGGAAAGCCCCTCCTGGCACGGCTTTGCCATCTGCCACCCCATGATGGATGTGAGACCTGGCCTCTCACTTGGTTCCTGTGCTGTAACTGCAATTTCACCCCCCAGAGAAATGTTTGAGCACCTCAGCCCTACCCCAGTGCTGTTTGCTGACAGGAAAAAGGGGTCTAACTACCAAACAGAACCACTTGAGTGTCACAGCACCAAAGCCCTCGAGGGGCTGGAACTGGTAGACCTCAGGCACATTTTTTATATCTCTGTACCTCAGGGACTCCACTTGCAGAGCTGAAGGAGAAAAAAGTTCATTCTTTCCAAAGCAGTGAAGCTCTCCTGAAAAGGCACAGGGATCCAGGACACAGCACAGGCTGGCACACACTGGAGAGAGGAAAGAGGGAAGGAAGCCTCAAAGACCAGGTGGTGACTCAGGCAGGCGAGGTTTGCTAATGAACACATCAAGAACGTGCTTGAATTTCAGCTTTGTATGAACTCAGGGAAGGGCTCCTCTGGGGAATTTTCAGCCTTTGCTTCTGAGGAGCAATGGAGATGAAATCCATAATCAATAATTTTGGAATTTCACAGAGCAACATAAAACTTCATGCACCAAACACAGCAATTTCATGAAGTTTAGCCCAGAACATGGAACCTGCTCCTCAAAAAATGCCAGCACAGACTTTGCTTCCTTCCCTTGAAGCACAGGCTGGATTTCTTTGGCTTTACCTTATCTGGGGTGAAAACAAAGCAAAAGGAGGTATATGGATGACATGAGCCTGTAATGCACATAAAAGGAGAATTATCCCCACATAACAGACACCAGCCTGGCCAAAAGAGCACTGATTCCACCAGCAGGCACAGCCACAGGGATGCAGCTCTGAGTCTCCTGTTGTGCAGAACTGTGCAGCACTGCAGAACTGAGAGTTTGGGCCTGTGACACCAGCACAAAAAGTAGTTAATAAGTAATTACCTTAAAGTGGGTAAAGTTATCTCAACCAATGTGATTTCTTGGTTGCAAGAGGCCTGTGGGATTTTTATGTTGTTTTTCAGAGTTGATGGAAGGTCCTTTCTCCCAACATAATTAGGCAAAACTAGGTCTTCATCTCTGCTGCTTTTGGATGGCTCAGATTCGTGGGTGTCCAGTTCAGACCCGCAGCAGGAATATTATTTCAAAGCATCATCCAAGACAGAAATTTACCTCAGCAATAACAGCCATGGGATGGGACAGCTATTCCTTTTTTTTCTGTTGCTTAATTGCAGCAAAAGAGGTTATTAACCCTCATGGAATTACTGACTTACCAACACTGCCATTGCAGCATGCACTCATTGCTCCAGGTAGAAAGTAATATCTTAAGACTGTATTGGTTAATAAATCAACATCAGATTTTAATATTAATTGTCCCTTTGAAACTGATTCTCAACAAATATCACAGTTAGTGTTGCTTTGCTAACATTTTAATGGGTCATTAACTAAAACCAGCCATTACCTTCTGCTGTTACAGTTTCCATAAGGATTTATTAAGGCAACTTCATGTATTATTAAAAACAAAGTTCGTGGCTCTAATGTTCTAAAACTTTGTCTCCCTCAGGCTTCCACTGATTGCTTCAAAGATAGAAACATTTGCCAAACATATAATTGTGTCATTCAGTTCAGACCAATCCTTTAAAACAGTATTTCTTGCTCTTAAAATTGCTTTTTCCCCCTGTTTTCCCTTCTCAAGGAGAAAGTGGCTGTGTATAAAATAAGTGTGAATGTGTGGAAGTATATAGAGCTTTGTTGGGTTTGTATCTGCTAAATCAAAAGGGAACGGACCTGGAATATCAAAAAAGAAGGGCAAGCTTAGAAAGTTGGGTTTGTCAATATGATTAAAACCTCTAAGGGGAAATTCTTCTTCTCACAATGTGTTATTAAGCCATGAAAATCATCACCCCTAGAATCATCAGGGACAAAGCTTAGGTTCACCACAGAATTCAGACTTCATGCAGAACTCAGGAATCCTAAGCCTCGTTCTCCCATAATTGAAGACAGTCTTAAACTTTGGAGTATGAGGCTTAGAATTACCTTAATGACTTCCTGAGGTAATTAATTCCACAGTCTAAATAACATTTGCAATTATTAGCAGTCAGGGTGACATACTTAAGTCAAAAAAATTTGTATTTGTACCTTACATGGTCTGCCAATAGACCATGGATGAAATTAAGGTCACTCCATTCTGAGAAGGCTCCTTTACACCCATATTCCCTTGATTTTGTCTCTCTTTTTTTTTTCCTTTTTCACTGGAGAGATATCTGAAAACAGGAGTTTCACACTTACAGCTCATCACATTCCTAGTGTTCTACCCAGAATTTAAAATACTGACAGTTTCCATGTGGTGATATGCAAGGAAAAAAAACATTTTCCCTCCAGCCTGTAAAATCAGACTCAGGTTCACAATCAGCTCTGTGCCTCTCTATTCCATGTTCTGGAGCACAATTGCTTTGGATTATTCTGCAACCTGAAAAAAAGTGCCAAGTTACAGGAGAGATAGAGAAGGGACAAGAGACTTTGCCTCCCTTCAGTGCAAGAGCTGATCTTTTGTGGCTGAAATTCACTTTTCACAGAATTTCTGATTGCTCCATGTTGGACAGTGCGTGGGGGCTGTTGGCCTCGGGAAGCGTTGAACATTTAGATTCCTTCAATAATATATTCCTAAAAATCATATTGTCACAAAAAGGGGAGATTTTATTCCCAGCTTATGTCAACCCAAAGAAATCAAGCCATCAAAACAGAGCCATTTACATTACATTAAAAAAAATAAAACTGATTTCCAGGCTGCTATGGATTTGTAACCTGGTACTAAATGCTTCAGTCCTATATTGTTATCTGTGGATGAGCTGATAATATTTATGAATGCTGAGTTTTCTCCAAATGGCTCGGATTTATTTCACCTCTGCGAGGCAATGCTGCAGAGATTCATCTGCAAGTGCTGCAGAAATAATGTCTTAATTTATCTCTTGGGGGGGAAACAAAAATACCAGGATTGTGAAAGAGATCTGATGATAAAACTTAATGATTTCACTTTTTTTAAGAAATCATCTGTGAAATGTTCTTATATATTAAAAAAATCTTCAGTGCTGTCCCAAAAACACCTGTTTCCACTGGGTTCCCATGGCTGTAGAGAGATTCATGGAAAACCTCTTTTTGTGCCTGATTAGTTACAACATCTATAGGAAGAACTGAGCTTCCTTTTTTGTAATTAGCAACTGCTAGTTAACAGAACAACTGCTTGCTCTCAAAATGTGCTGCACCTTTGGAAACCAAGAATTCATCTGCAAGGAAGTGAAAGTAGGATGTAACTGCTAAACTTACATGCACCTGCTTTTACATAAGCCAATGTGTTTCTAGTGATGAAAATCACAGTCTTTCAGATCCAAATGAATCGTTTAAATTAGCAAGGCTCATGTTTCATCATTAGAAATACCTTCCAGCCTCACAAGATGCACAGATTTTTTTCTCAAGAGAGGTGTCTGAAAACACAAGCTTCAGGACGTTTTTAAAAAAGATGAAATTTGCCATCCAATATATTGTGGAAATGAAAAAAGAAAAATTGCCTCTGAATGCATTTTCCTGTGTGAGATAACGTCTCACAAAAGATGCAGGAAAAGGAGCCAAGATTCACGACATAAAATAGTTCTCAAGTGAACATTTCAGTACCACCAAAGGTAGGTCAGAGAAACCAACAGCATTACAGCATAACTCCCTAGTAAAAGAAAATACAGATAAAAACCCAAAACCATACAAAGAGAAAATCCTCCTTCTCATTTCCAGCAAGAACCCTGAATCTGGAGGCATCTTCTCATTTCCAGCCAGCAAACAATCAGATGTCACTTTTCCTGCTCCCCAAGTCCTGTTCATCCCTGTGTGATATCTTATCAATCTCATGCTGGATTCCTTTCTATGGAAACAACAATATCCTGCAGGACTGAAGGAAATCACCCTCAGTCTGTTCTCAGGTCCTCACTCTGTCTCTATATCTGGATGATGTCATGATGATGTCATTAATGAATTAGGAAGGGGATAATCTGTAACTTTGGCTGATTTTTTTTCCAAAGCATTCCCCTACCTTTCCAAAACACCCTGATTTATTTCTAATGCTTAGCAACCCTTCTCTGCCTGAAGCACACTATTTGCTCTCTGCAACTGAGAATATATTTATTTATTTATAGTTTTCTCCACTAAGCCAAGAAAATCATGGCTTCTGCTTCTTAATTTAGGCTCAAACAGTACAATAAATAATTACAGGAAGTCACACATATATATGGCTTTGAATTATGCTGGTAATGGCAAAAAAAAATGGGGATGAGTGATTAATAGGAAATCAAGCTCTCCTACTTTACTGTTGAGTACCAATCTCTGAGTAGCTTAAATCAAAGGGGAAGAAAGGAAGGTGGAGGACTAGGAAAAGTCACAAAACTAAATCATAGCATCCTAAACTATCATTCAGAGATTCATCCCCACCTGGATCAATAAGAACTCCAAGTCACACATATCCGTGGGTTGAAGATTTAAAAAAAATGCTCAATTAGCAAAACCACTGCCCCTTCTGAAATGGTGAGGATATTAGCTTTATGCATTATCCCAACTATATTCACACATTAGAGACCTGATTAGAAGCAGTGGCCTGATATCACAGTAACTAATCATTTTCTCCCTAATTTATTTACAGCCGAAGGGGAAAGGCCCTGTCTCCATGGCCACACACAGACAGTTGTGTGTTAATTCCATCCATCCTCTGGTCTGGCCAGGTGTGAGTCAGCTCCAGCCCAAAAGCCATAAAACCTCATTAATGAGGGGTAGGTTTTATCACTGTGGGCCAATTAGTGCACTAACAGGGGCAGCTTTGGGTCTGGGTGAAGATAGGGCTGTCTGTGTCAGAGCAGAGGTATGAAAAACATGATTAATGCTGCCAGGACTGGCCAAGTTTGTTGCTGGAATTGGTTCTTTGCATAAAAATACGTCACTTTAAAAATTGATGCGTCACAGAAAACATTAAATTATGACAAAATTCAAAAGAGGTTTGGGGTGTAGGGTGAACTCAGCCTGGGCTGCATTAGGAGAGTTTGATTTTTTTTAATTTTTAACATTTGATTGTAATGCTGACAGTTTGATGGAGATGATCCTTCCCCTCTGCTCAGGGTGGATTCAGACAAAATCTGAAGGTCTCTGTTACAAGAGACATGGGACCACAGAAAAACCCTACCTCAAAGACAATTAATGGGCTGAAAAATACGAAGAAAAGCAGATAGAGCTGAGACTCCTCAGCCTGGAGGAAAGAAGATTCAAGGGGAACCCTTGCCAGGGTGTAAAAGCAGCTGAGGGGGGGTTAAGGTGCTGTGACCTCAGTGCTGCCCAGTGAAAGGCAAGAGGAAGTGGCTGAAACATGAAATTTCACTTAAATCTAAAAATTTAATATGTTGATTGTAATTGGGATCAAATACTGGGAACAATTTTCCCAGAGAGGCTGTTGAATGTTTCATCCCTGGAGATACTAGAAACTTATCTGGACATGGTCCTAAAAATATCTGCTGTAACAGACCCTGCTTTGAGCAGAGGGACTGGACTCAATCTCAAGAGTTCCTTTCTAGACTCAACTATTCCCTGATTCTATAACTTCTTCAAAATCAAAATAGTCAAAGAAAAATAAAAATAATTTCTAGAAAGAGTTCAGTCAACACAAGAAGAAAATCCATTTTCTGCCAAGCCAGCAATGGAACTGGTAACTTTAGCTGCACCTTTTTTCCTCAGTGCAAACAAAATTCATCCAGCTCTCACTTCAGCATCTAAAATGAGATGGGATGGACTCCAGTGTTCTCCACCAAATCACAATCAGCACCATGTTGATGAGGTAATATCACCCTGGCACCCCAATTACCTCAGGGCTGCCCTTGTGGCAGGGGGGTTTGCCAAATGGTTTTGAGGAGTTTGCTCTGTTCAAGCAGGGCCAGGAGCTGATTTTCATCCTGCAGGTCCCCACAGCAGAAGCTGGGGTAGAAGAGGGGTGCTCCTTCCTCTGTGATATTTCAGTGCAAGGTATGAAATGTTCAGTGGCAAAAAAAAACCAAAAAAAACCTCCTGCCAGATCTGCAGCTCAGGCTGGTGTTTGAGAACTCAGTGTTCTGAAGAGAGAGAAACAGATCCTTGGAGAGATCTCACCTTGCAAGAGTCTTCACAACAAAATCCTGACTTGACTGTTAGGGGAAAATAGAGGATCACGTTATCCCCCAGCACGATGAATCACACGGAGCAGAATCTGTGGAAGCCAGAACAGCTCCTCGTGCTTGCATAATCGTATTAAACATTTTCATTCATTTCTGCTTGTTAAAGTAATATGATGACTTCCTCTAGTTTCAAACATGGCAATGAAAGGAAACTTTACTTTCCTCAGCCTGCTGTGCTGCTTCACTGCCAAAGGCAACAGCTTTTTAATCCAAAGTAAGAGTTACAAGATGAAATACATTTACCAGCTCAGGAGGAAAAAGAAAAAAAAAAAAAAAGAAATGAAAAAGGGAAATGGGCCCTTCTCACCTGCCCGTGTATAACCATGTGAGCTAAATTAAAAACATACATTGTCAGCTGGAAACTCATTTGCGTGAAGGACAGTTGGCAGGTTTTTGAGAGAGTGTGGGGAGGGCAGGGCTGCAGAGAAGTGTCCCTGTCCCTTCCCCTGGCCTGAGCAGCGCTGCAGGAGGAGAGCTGAGGAGAGATTTCACTGCAAGGCTCAGGCAGCTTTGATGAAGGCAAGTCCCAGGATTCAAAGCACGGTGTATAAAGGAGAGAATCTGCTTTGGAGTCCATTTATAACGCAGAGCAGGACAGAGCCAGACGTGGAACAGAAGCCTGTGGCTCTCCCTCAGGGACCTGCTGCACAAAGGAGGATTCTGAAACCCAGAGACTGAAGCGTGGCAGTCATGAAAGTGCAGACACCTTCTCCTCCAGTCCCCTCAGTCCCCTCTCCTTTCAATGCACAGAGGAATGAAGCAGCAGTTTGCTCCCCACTGCTGCCAGCTTTACCTGGAGCACACAGCTCCGTGTTGGGAGTGTTGAGGAATTAAGTGAATTGACAATGATCAATATGCCTGAGTTCAGTACCACCAAAATTAAAGAGATTTTTACCCAGTAACTTCAATGGAAGCAGAACTACTGCCTGACTAAAAGTGCTTTAGGACTTATCCCTTTACCATCAACTGTGAACAATATTCTAAAAGGCTTGAGTCATAATTACAGTTTTTAATTCATCTTGCCAGTTCAGTCTCGCTGGTGACACAACAATTTCATCCTGTCTCTCTCCCCTCACCGCTGTGGCAGCACCTGCACCTGCCTCTTGTCTGAGTCTCTTGAGCAAACAGAACTTGCAGAACTGTTTTCACACAGTAAAAGGCTGCTTGTTCATTCTCTCACAAGGCACTGCAGTCATTTCTATTTAATCAAAGAGGCAGCCTTCACCTTTCTGGGTTTAACTTTGGACATGAGTTAGGGCTGTTTCTCACTTTGGAAAGTTAACATTTTCTGATGCTTGCAGGGGCTATTCCTGTATCTTGCACAAGCTTCCAGCACTTTTTCATACCTGCATTTCCTACAGCTTCTGTTTCCTACAGATGTCTGGCAATGCTCTGGACAGGTTATTTCTCTCTTATAATTATCCTTCACCAGTTTTTTCTTTTGTTTTTTCTTTTTTTTTTCTTTTTTTAATTCTCCCAGAACAAAGAAATCAGAACACATATTAGATATATCAGATGTTTTCCAGGAAGTGTTTTTATTCATAAACTGGAAGATTATCTCCATTTTTCTGTATTTCAGTTAATTACTGTCCTCTTGCATGTGCCATTCAGACTGTCGATTTGAATTGTGTTTCCTGTCTATTTGCAAGGCCAGTACAGCAAGCAGAGCAAACTCAGAGGTGTAGGATATATTTAGTGAAGAAGCAGTAGTGCTCAGGTTCATCTAAAGGAAGTGGGTTTTTTCTCCCAGTTTTTTTCCTTTCCCTAAACATGCCAGCCTTTGTCTCAAGCATTCTTGAGCTTGTCTCCAGGATGCATTTCTAACTCTTGTAGTTTTCCTCACTTATTTAATCTAAGACTTGAGGGAACATCTGATAAGAAGATTTTGAAGTAGAGAAAAAAATCATGGTCACACCAGTACTGATGGATGGAAGGATGACTGCCAATAAGGGACCTGAATTCATTTTTTTAAGTTGATTTTCAGCAATGGTTTCCTTAATGTTGAGTAGGAATAGATGCTGGATTGTGGGGAAGAGGTTTAAATCATCTCTCTGGTCTTTATACTTTCCCAGAGGCAGCAAATAAAATTTACATAGTTAATTTTAATATATATTTTAAAAAAAATTACTATTTCCGCATACAGAAAAGATATGCAACAATACTGTTGTCTCAAAATCAATGTGCTGCTCACATTTTCCTCTAAAAATTGAGAACTTCCATTTGATTTTCCCAAGTGTTTTAGGAGGGCTGTACACAAAGTGTTGTGGAAGAGGCAAGTATTACATAGAACTATTGTTGCTAATACTGAGGTGATGTTCATATAACAGAGGGAGTGAATATATGTCCTGGTTTAGGGCAAATTTGGGAGAGGGGAAGAAAGGAAAACAAACAATACAATACAATTTAGCATCAACCCAGGACATTATATTAAGAATAATGTGCTGGTGGTCATCAAAAAGGAGCTGCCTTTTTTTTTTAAGGAATTGGGACAACTACATATTCTCTTCTAATTCACAGACAAACTTTTCTTTCCATCCCTGCCATCACATCATCACCTCCAGGCAGCACTGGAGTCCACCAGGATGAAAGCTGAAAGCCATTCTGTCCTCAACAATCTGCAGAACAACTGCAAAATAACTGCAGACTGCCTTGGAAAGAAGAATGGCAATGCTTCCCCTCTTCCACAATGTTCCTTCCCACACCATTTCTCTAAATTTCCTCAAAACACAATGAGACGCTCAGAGAAAATGCCAGGATTAATTTGTGGGGGGATGGAAAATGCAATTCTCAGATGTGCAGAATGGTGGTGGCATTCAGAACAGTTAAGTACAGCCCTGTTATTAGGGAGAAAAAAGCAAAGTTGTGTCTTGCAGCTGCAACTGTTAGAGGATTGATTGTGCAATTAATTGCTTCCCAGAAAATTCAAATCGGTATTTGTGACAGGAATATTTATTGGTAATCACTCAGGAAAAAAGCAGCCATCCACAAATATCTAACACAGAGAATGCTTGGATTTTTGGACTTGGCACTTTATTTTATGCTGTGGCACAAGGCAAAGCTGAACAGCTTAAAGCCAAAAACATATACTCCAGAAAACAGATAAAGTAAAACTGTTTGGGGTTTTTTTTCCACCTTTAAATAGACACACCAATAACTGCTTTTTTTCTTTGTTTCAGGTGAGTAAGATTACAGAGTTACACAAATATTTAAAGGATCTGGGCCATCATATTTCATATATTCACAGGTAGGAACAGGAACTGGAGTTGCCACTCTGTGGCACAACTTTTGCTTCCTCAGTCTAAAGTGATCAGACCATGGCTTGACTCCAGAGGGGTTATAGCAGCAGTGAGATTCACAGTTCACTAAAAATTTTGATTAAAGCTCACATTTTTTGGACAATAAAAAAGAAATTCAAAGGTGCTTTGTTGCTTTGTGGTCTTTTGTTTTCACAAGTGAAAGCCTTACAGAAAAGTTTATAATAACAAGTGGAATGTGTGGTGTAGCCAATGATCCATATCAGGTGCAAGATCAGGTAGGGAGAACCCCAAAACCAAAAGCAGCAGCATTTGCAGCTTCAGCTGGTGAAACAGAGCCTCAGACTGAGGTTTTTGACAGCCCCATATTTCCTCTGATAGGACAACACACAGAACACAGAACTGCAGAATCAGAGAATTACAGAATCAGTCACAGCATGGTTGGGGTTGTAAGGAACCTCTGAACATCACCAGTCCACCCCTCTGCTAAACCAGGTTTATCTGGAGCTGATTGCACAGCCAGGAGACTCCACAATCTCTCTGGTTAACCTGTCCCACTGCTCTGGCACCTCAAGGTAAAGTTTTTTCCACGCACTCAGATCAGTCAAACAGGCAAAACGCTGGCTCTGAGATAAACTGCTGTTCAAATCCCAGAAGATTCCTCATACATGTGACAGATCCTACTTGGACTCACCCTTAGCTGCAAAATCAGTCACATCTCTGTCAGAGGAGGCATTTCAGATACACCCACTCTGGTGTTTGGAGTTAATCTTGCACTCACCTTCAGCCAGACCCAGCAGAGTGAGCTCCCCATTCTCCATCAGATCAGAGGTGGAAGGCAGGATTTAGGCGTGAGATTAAGGTTGATCCTGCCTATCAAAGCAGGTATTGACAAACATGGTGCCTTTTATCTTCTCCTCCTGAGACTGCCTGCATCTGAGGAGCCTGTGAAGAGAAGTCAAAATGTGTGTGCCCTGGGAAGACTTATAATCCTCCAAGGACTCCAAACAAGGCCAGTATTTCACAGAGAGGATGAGGACCATGCTACAGAAAGTTAACTAAAAGCTCCAGCTGAATGTGAGGCTGGGCTCACACACAGGTTCTGTGCTCAGGCACAAAGGAGGGGTTGTAAACCTCACTGACGTGTGAATTACAAACCCCAATTCCAGAGTGACAGTGGTGTTATGACACCACATGATCAATGGCTGCACTTGGGGCTTCACTCCTTTCAATGGGAGCACCAAAACCACATCTGAGTCTCCTTTGGAAACTGTGAAAACCACACGAGTGTCCCACTTGATGAAGAGGAAATAATAGTTATTGTAAGTAGTTCAACCTGTGCTGCACTGCTCACAGTGAAGGTGAGTGAGGCTGGATATTTTCTTTTTGGGCAGCCACGAGAGTGAGTGGCAGATGGGAAGGATTTCATGGAAAGCTGCAGTGAAACTGCACAAGCAGCTCATGGTCAGGATTTCATGGTCCAGTGTTTCAGCTCGGAAAGATTGTACCTGAGCACTGTAAATTGGCATCATTTTACTTCCTGTGTGTATTTCAAAAACCAAAATCTGCAACAGCACACAGACAAAAGTCATATTATTGCAGCAGAAAAACCAGCAGAAACAGTTACAAGTCAAAAATATCTTGCCCCAGTTCTCAGTCCTGATCAAATTTTGGGTTAAAATTGGGAGCATTTCCCAACTCTTAAAATTGTGATTTAGTTGTGTGTTCTAAAGAAAAGATTTTCAATTTTATCTTAATAAATAAACTCTCAAGAAAGAGTAACTGTTTGTACTGTAACACATTATAAAGTAGAAACTTCCAGAAACCTTATTATTGATTTTTGTCAGAAGAATAATTGATCTAGAAACCTGTTTTGTTGTATCTGCCTCCTTCTAAAGTAGCTTCTTTTTATGATATAATGGGTTTTTTTTATTGTTAACAATAGACTTGCATGAACTAAAATACTGATTCTTTAATTATGCTATCTGAAAGCAGGCAGAGAATTTTTCACTACAAATCTAAGGAAAAAAGCTAAACCTACAAAGCATGAAGAGATTTGTAAACCAAAACTCCAAGACAGTTTGAAAATGAGCTCACAGTTACATGATAATTTACACTTCCATTTTGATATCATCTAAAAATCTCAATTTTCAAGGTAAAGGGTTAAGAATAGCTGAAGTTTATTTTATTTTGAGTCCCACTGGAGTTCAAGAGTCTGTTTGTATTAGAATTCTGTAAAGTGATGGCAAGGAAAAAATAAACTTCAGCAAAACCAATATTGCTGAGTGCAGTGTTCTGTTCAGTGGCTGCTTTGCAATGTTTTAGCATTTTATCTGTACTTTATTTTTTTACTGTTATAGAAAAATACTGAAAAACCTTTTCATTGAAAGGACATGATTTCTCTGAAAGCATATAAAAAAAAGTACTAACCCAAGGTCAGGAAAAATGTACATTTTTACAAAAAAAAAGCAGAGCCATGTTTTCCTGAAAGGGAAAAGTCCAATGAGTCCTCAAGGAAAAAAAAAAAAAATCAAGAAAAGCCATTGTATTTTTGTTTTGAATACACCAAGAATATTTAGCAGTAGGGATGGAAATAATGATTTTATCAGTGATGGGAAGGCTGCACAGTCTCTCCTCTGTTGCCTGATACACAAATCCATTCTTGATACCTTGAATGCCAACACTCACACAAATACACACATGTTCATATAATTGTAAATGCCAGGGAGAAAGGAAATAAAAGACCAGCCAGAAATGCATTCCATGACAGCAATTAAGCACGACAAAAGAGGAGGAGGATAAAAAAAAAATAAAACTCAGAGCAAATATTAGATTAATAAATTTTATTATCACAGCTTTTACAAGGGATTTTTCTACAATTAAAAACAATCAAATGTTGAAATATATTTTGAAATTCAGCAGCCACAAGAGCCCCAAATTGTCACAGGGTCAAACATCCTGCACTTTTCACCACAGCAAGATGCATTTCCACCTGAATTCCCCAGGCAGCCAACTGATTTTACTGCAAACTTTTATAAATCTAGAGGACTCCATGAGGAAGAAGCTAAATGGAGTCACTCTGGCATAAACTTCCAGTAATTCAGAGGAAGCTCAAACCCAAGAGATAAAAGGTTATGTGTGAAAAAGTCTGAGTAATAGGCTGAGTATTCACATGGCAATGCAAACCTCCCCCCAGAAATACACAAAGTGTAAAGAATTTGTATGAAAGCTCACCCAGCTGCTATTGAGATTTTTTTTTTTTCTGGTTTTGTTGATAAATCTATTTTTAACATCCAAATAATTAATCTATATCCAGGTGTGACTTCTGAAATAACAGTGTATCTATTATTTTCACGGCACTTAGTGAAGTCCAGCTATTGCAGGCTTTGCTAAACAGCACTCAAATAATCAAAACAACATAATTAAATGATGGAATAGGTAAAAGAAAAGAATTTTAGAGTAAAAAATACATTTTTTTCAGTAACTTCACAATTATATAGTTATTAAAAATCATTGATAGAATTACAATAAATTGTTGATATGCTTTTTTCATTTTTTTTTCCCCTGGAAAACAGATATCTTTTTTTATCTAGCTAATGAACAGTGTGAAAAACACCAACAATGTATAAACCTTTTGGCAAACCAGTAAATAAATCTCACCTCTATCTTGAGACATCATGCCCCTGTTTAAGGATAATTTGTTTCTATCCCAGGACCCTGAATGCTGTACTTGTTATTTAAGAGCATTTATTTATGTTATTAATTCTCTTAAATCAAATCTCACAATGGTAGCAAACCCTGAGCTTTTACTACATTGTGTGAAATGACTGTCCTTAAGGAATTAAAATCTCAGCAATTTTTCTGTAAAAAATAATCTTATATGGGTACTAGAACATACATTACAGGCAGCCAGTTTACTTTTAATATTTATGATGGGATTTTTTCATCATATTTTTTACTTTGAACCACAAAAATATTCTTCCTTGAGCAGCATGGGGAAGGAGAACTCTATATTCCAATCAACTTATTTGCCATTGCCAAGACAACTCCAATTTAGCAGCACCCAAAACATTGACTCTCCCACCTTGGTTGTTTTTTTTAATCCTGAAATATTCTCCAAGAGTTGCTGGGGACTGTGTTCTGTCAGAACAGCCTCTGAGGAGGGGAGATCTCCAAAAATCTCCAAAGGGCGGCCGCCAAGGGCAGCGGGGAGGCTTCATGAACATCCTGGATTGATGCTAAATTGTATCCCCATTCATTTGTTTAGCTCATAAATAAGTTTTGCATCTTTAAAACTGGACTGAGAGTGAAGGAGAAGTGGTGGAATGTGTGAGGCAGTTGTTTTCAAAGCATAAAAATCAGAGTTTTCAGCTTTCCTTCACACACGGCCTGTGTTGTGTGCAGCACAGACGGCGAGAGAGAGCTCTCCTTTGCTTTTTGTTAGTTTTTGGCTGGCTGAGGCAGACAAGTTCTCTAGACTGTAGTGTTTTTTCCTTTTTCTTGGAACTGTTTTGCCCTGCTCTGGACTAAAAACTCCAAAGGGCACCAGGAGCTCACACCTGTGTCCCACCAGACCTGGCCTGGGCCCGGCCTTCCCCAGCCCCAGAGGGACTGAGAGCAACTGAGAGAGCTGAGCTGCACCCCACGAGAGAGACTTTCTGAATTCATCATCTCTGGGGAGCACAGAGAAGTTTTGTTGTTCAGTGTTGTTCATTTGTTGTGCTGGGGTGCGCTTTGCCTGCTAAACAAACAAATTTTTTCCACTTTCCTCCAAGGAAATCTTTTTCCCCGAACCATTGTGGGAAGGAGCCATTTGGATTTGCTTTCTAGAGGGACCCCATTTGGAGGCTTCTTCCCAAGTTTGCCCTAAATCAGGACAATGAGTCTTCTCCAAACTCTGCATTAATGTGGTTTTGGTGCTTTTGGAAGGCTGCAGCCTCACATCTCAGGAGACAGGAGCTCTCCAGATGGATATTAAGGCACGAGCTGCCCTGTGTTCGCTCACCACGTCCTGCAGAGAGCTTTAAGCAAACCCTGATCTGGCCGAGAAAATCAATACATGACAAGTGCCACTTTCCCTGAGTTCCTTTTGGGGCTGTGGAAACAGAAATCTGGTTCTAACCCAGCGCTGATAAGAGTGGATTAAACCCTTCTCTCTGTGAGGATACAGGGGAAAATCACATTTCCTTCAAGGGCAGCAAAGTTTGGCCAAAGCTGAAAGCGACTGAAAATCACTCTGCTGTCTGTACTGACTCTCTCTGGCTTTCTATTACAACAAATGCATTTCATGTTAAGGTTTGAAAAATCAGTGTATTTTACATTTTTCTGCCTTTGTCTAATAGGAGGGGGATTGATCTTTCTCCTTAGAGGTGATAGCGTCACTGCCTTCAAACTCAGCTGTTCAAGCAGCTGAGGAAACACTGAAAATCAGCAAGAATTCTTAGTTTTAGGGAAAAGATAAATAGTTAATCTTGAAATACAGTTTTTAAGTCAGCAACATTTTATTTGATTTTTTTTTTTTATTTCTGTTTAAATATCAGCATTTTCCCAAATATCTCTTGGAAAGACACTTTTTTAGGAAAATGTTCATTCCAAAAACTGTACATAAATGACATCAATTTTTAAAAAAATAGTTAAAAAAACTCCAAGCAAACAAAACAAAACAAAACAAAACAGAAAAACACAAAACACACCCAAATTCAGACCAATCCTGATTTCCTCTAGCACCAATTTTTAGCAATAACAAATGTGCAAGAAGAGAAAATTATAGTTCAGACCACAGAGCTGAGAGGGAAAGAGGCTTCAAGAACTGTAAAAAGTTCTCCTCCTCCTCCAAAAAAAAACCCTGGATAACTGTTTGGTAGTCACAAAAACACCAAAATTTATCAGCTGGACACATAATTTTTTCCATTTTCCTTATCACTTTTTCCCAGTTTTATGGGTGATCTCTCAGTCAGCTCATGCCCTCCAATGTCATAGGAGGACAGAGAAAATATTTGCCCTGTTTTTTTTCTTTTCTCCTCCTTCCTTCTCTGGGATTTGATTGCTCTTGGTTCTATGGCATTCCCACCAAAGGAAGTGAGCTATTTCCCTGATTGATTTCCGCATGGTAATCAATCAAAATCCACTCGAATTATTAAAATTTAGGCAAGATTGTTCACCTAACACAAAAGAGTCTTTCTTTTTCTTTTTCATTTTTTTTTCCCCAGTAAACTGATGTTGCTGGGTCCACCATAACAATTGCAAACTGTTCTGTGAGCAGAGATTTATCATTAATATCTTGTGTGCAACAATAGCCAGAGAATCATTGACCTTGGGTCATTGACCTTCGGTTATTAAAGATGTCAGAACATTTTCACTGAGGTGATCATCATTCCTTCTAAAAACTGTAAAAGTTTGGCCAAGTACAGATTTAAAAGTTGCCTCCTAAAGGCCTCAAAAGGCAAAGGAATTCACTTAGACATTAAATTTATGCGTCCCCCTAAGCATGTTGGGATTCAGAATATTTTCCCAAGTAGTTTTCCCCATGTGGATTGGGTGAGAAATGTCAATATCAAATTGCTCCAAAGAGATGTGCAAACAAAGAAATCTTCAGAAATCCCCCTGCACCCCTGTGCTCTGTCCCCTGGGGGTGGAACAGCTCCCAAAAAAGTCCTTGGTTTGAGTTTCAAACCCATTTCACCTTTATTTGTCATAAGTAGTTTTCAGGGAAGTCTGAAATTCAGGCAGAATAAATTGGATTTTCCCCTCTTCTCATCATGGGCTAGCTGAAAGGGAATTGAAATAATTTCATTAAGAGAAATGAATGCTTTTGACACCAAGAATGCTTTAGCGTTTTCTCCACATTGCAAAAAGAAATAGAAAAGGAAAAAAAATACAGAAGCTTTCCTGTAGAACAAATTTAAAAAATGTTTTAGGTGAGGTTGATCCATGTGTAATAAAAATAAGACACTAGAATGAGAAGCAATATTAAAAATGAAAGTTTCTTCTCTCCTGATTTCTGGAAAAATCAATAAGATATGCTTTGCTCATGGTGCTAACAAAGGAATCTGCTGAGTTTTTACTCCAGAAATGTGATTTATTGTAATGACTTCTGAAAAAGTTTTTGCTTCCAATGAACAAGAAAACCAACACACTAGAACGCCTTTCATCATCAATAAATAAGAGCTTGCTTTAAGGTAATTTTGATTTTCTAGTCTCAAGCTTTTACTTAAAGACATCTGAGATCCAAACCCCACTGAATATTGTGCCTGTTCCACAGCAAAATATTCAAAGTGATTTAGAGACTGTTCCCATTAGTTCCATGTTACTTCTGTCTGCTCTAATCACATCTTCTTGATTGCCCTTCTTAATTAAGAAACAACTCTAAGTCATATTACCTGTAACTCCATTTTATCAAAGAATTCCATAAAAACTCCCCATTAAACAATTCATTCTAAAAATTTTGGATTAGGTTTTTTGTTCAGCTCTAGCCTCAGATTTTGTCTTTGCTGGCTTAATGACTCAGAACATCTCCATTTGTAATGGATCAAGTTTCTTCTGTTCTCTTTCTCCCACAAGAGATTTACAAAGGAAATGCAGCCCTGAGTTTGAAGCAGTCGTAGAGGCACAGTTACAAAATTCATGCACGGTGTTCACAAGGTCAGGATGACATTGAATAACACAAAAGAGGTGTAAAACAACAGCATCACTGAAATTAGCATGGAAGAACCATTTGTCTTCAGGAGAAAAAAAAGAGTCGCTAAACGTTTCTTCTGCAATATAGCCAAAAAGACATAAAAATGTGAACTTCTAGGGTTCTTCAAGTTTCTTAGGGTTCTTTCACCTCAGTTTATTTTCTCCAGAGCTGACAGCTTCACAAGCTACTGAGTGTTGGAGGCAGTGACGCACCAGGTGCCTTTTTTTGGGGTCTCTTGCTTTACCTCTCTGATGCAACTTTTCCACCACCACCTCCTTCCTGCACAGAAGTGAGGCTTGTCTTCTGCTTGGATCATTTTCACACAACTAATTTTTCCCCTTGGTTTGCAAATTAAACAAACTAACCGTCCAGCAAACAAAAGGAGAAATTTTGCTTGCAGTGGGACACGGGTTCCATCTACCTTGTAGGTCTAAATCTCCAACATCCATGCTCATTTTGGAAAATATTAAATATCCATAGAGTCAGAAGGAGCTTGGACAGTTAGAGGTGGCAGAGGAATTATTTTGTGGAAATAGCAGAGCTGTGGGTTCGGGGGTCAGAGAGGTTTTCATTTTGGTCTAACCAAACCAAGGAACAAAGTGAAACCATGAAGTAAGGCAGGGAAAAACTGCTACTAAATAAATATATTCTGGAGGATTGTCTGGCTGGGAATTGTGGCAGCCCTGACTGTAATTGGAAAGTGCAAAAAACTTTGCATTGCCAGAGAGGCAGCACCAGAGGGAAACTGTGTAATCAAGATACAAATGATGGCTTGGCCAGGCACTCAAGAGAACTATTACTTGAATGAGGAATCAGCTGACCATGATTTTTATTTTCCAAATCATAATTGTAGTCCCTTAAGAAAATTCTCTGCTTTGATATATAAAAAGTTTGGCTCATTTTAAAGCCAGAAAACTCAGAATTTAAACTCAAAATCAGCGGTGCCAAAAAGTATTACTAAAGAAGTTTCATAAAGCTTCATAGAGCTTCCCCAAGTCAGGCAGGTAACACCAAAATTTTGTTCTTCTGTTCACAAAAGGATACCTTGATTTCTTTGATCTGCAGAGTTATAAACTCAGTTCCTTCTTCAATTTTTTTGTGAAGAGCCCATTAGAGATAACACTCTTTCTTCCAGGGAAAAGGCTGTTCTTCATGAATCTTCTTCCTTGGCAGATTTAGTATATTTTGATATGATCAATTCTCACAGCATAAAAGAAAAAGTATTTGAGGAAAATGTTTATTTAGTTGCATTGATGAAAAGACCAAAATATTTTATAACATTCAATAATTGGATGTATTGCTAAGGAATATCACCAGCTGTATCAAGCTGATAGATGTTGTTTGAGGCTTCACTGAGCATAAGATGTTTACTGTCTGGAGTCAGGTCAATCTGCAGAATTCTTGGATTAAATTCCAATTTATTTTGAGACTTATCTTCCTGTTTCCTCTTCATTTTAACCGAAATGAATTTCATAAGCATTTGTAGATAATGACCTGTATCTCTCTGTTGATCACCTCAGTCCTGGGGCCGATAAGGCGCACAAGTATTATTGATGATATTCTGTGCTGTTATTTTATGGCCTTTTGCATTTCACTGTTGTATGTGACAGCATGATTATATATAATTGATAGATAGTTTCATATTGCTCAGGAAGAGCTTGATAGGTGGCACAAAACCCAAATTATTTTTGGGGTTTTGGGGTATATGTTTAATCCTTCTCAACCAGGTGCTATTTTGAAATATTTCTTATAATTTTTCTCAATGCCTGTGGGTCATTAATTATATACTTTAATTGATTTATTATGGAAAGAGTTTTTCAACAAAGGAAATATCAAGAACAGCAAAGCAGATTAAATTGCTCATCTCCTATCTTCTACTGTAGCATTAAGGAACAAGGCACAAGATATCCATCTGCTATATCCCTATGTGCAGAAATACAATGACTTCAGGACATAGATTTTGCTGTGGGAAAAATGTTGACACATTTTTTTCACTGAATTTATTTAGAGCTGGCATTAAATTTGAGACATTCAAATAAAAGGTTTCATGCCTTCAGTAGGGATCCCAATCATGGCACTCTGCTGAGCAACTCTTAATCCAAAAATATGTTTAAAGGAGGGAATCAAAGCATTGAAGACAAGCCAAAAACCTCCTTGTGTGACCACAGGTTTGCTGTGTGAATATTTATCACTGTTTTGACATCAGGTAATTGGGAACAGGTATTCTCTGCTGAAATAAACCAAAATTTTCAGCCTGCTTTCATCCCACTTCCAACCTCAGGCACCCGCTTGAGGTGTCAGGAGAATATTTGCCTGAGGCTTCTGCTAAAGCCAATGACAAGACAAAGAATAAATTGCCAGCTGGAAATACCTGTGTGGCTTTGACAATCCATGACAATCAAGGGTATCTAAATTCCTAACACCACATCTTCTACATAGTTAAGTGTCTTATTTTGTTGGGAAGGAATCCAGGCTCTCAGTCATAAGAAAGAGTGGAAAGAAGGAAATGTCAGTGTCTGATTCATCCAGCATCTCCCCACTGTGCAGATCAATCCTTAATTATACTATCTGCTTGAGAACAATTTCTAGCCTTTGCCTCAGGGCAGGTTTCCTAAAAATAAAAATGTATTTCTTTGAGAGGAATGATGAAAGAAAGCAGCCATGATCCTATAGAAGTCATAGATGGTGAGCAGGTTTGATCAATACAATTTGAAAACACAAACATGGCTGAGAATGTCTCTGCTATTTTGACAGCGTTTATGTTTTTTTAATCAAAAGCATGGATTCCACATTTTTTAGCACATTTTGCTGATTTCCTTATATTCTCTTTATAAGGTTTATAAAAACTTATTTCACAGTTGTTCTGCAGTCTTCCACATCATAAGAAAGGACAAATTCTTCTACCCTCAGAAACAATGTTTGGCAGCATTTAAATGTGCAGAGTCTATTGAAAAGTGGATTCATTTTTGTTAGTCAGCAATTTTTCAGATTTTGGAGAAACCTGAGGCTCCTCTAACATATCTCAAGATGCAAGAACTGACAATGTGGCTGAACCTAACTCTGTCCTTCACGGGGTGAGCAAGAGACTGAGAGGATTTTAGAATTCACACAAGGGAAAATGGGCTGCATCCTGATCTTCCCTGCGTGGAGGAACTCCACTTAAACCAACACATACACACACAGAAAAAAGGGGATCTGAGCCAGGAAAATCATATTTACTCACAGCCTGGAAAGATAGTCTGCCTAATGCAGCAGCTCATCATGGAGAGAGAGGAGAGAGAATTATCTCCCATGGCACAATTGAATATGAGAATTAGAGCTACAGAAACAGTTGTAGCTTGTAAAACAATGAGTATCAAGGGATTGTGCTTGGGATTTTTTCCTACTGGACATATTTCTGCCTGAGAGACCTTTAAATTGGAGATGTATTTGTGATTCTGCTGGGGAGTAAGGTCATTGCTCAGTTGCTGGCTGTCAAAATGTAATAACATATTTTATAGTGATAAATTATTGGCCACACAGCCACAATCACATACCAATAAAACAGTATGATTTGCTAGGATTCATCATTTACATCTTTTTCTCTTTCACTTAGAATTAGTTTGCATTAAAATATATTTTTTTGTCAGAGACAGGGAGTGCAAGTGAGCTGTTAACTGAGCTCCTCTACAGTCCCTGGACAATAGCCAGGGGACACTTCAGTAAAACCTCCTGCAGTTGGTGGGATAACTGTCTCCTTGCCTCAGGGAACCTCAGCATTAAAGTTATTAAATAAAACAGCAAGTCTGGCAGTTGGCTATGAGAAGCAATTTATACCATTGTAAATGGATTAGCGAAATGTAATTTCTTTTAACGTTTCCGTTTCAATTATTTCAAATAGATGTGCAGTTATAAATGTTAAGGAATTGTTTAAATGTTTCTCACAGTGGGAAAAGTAAATATAGGTTAGAGCTCCGCACTCCCAAGTGAATTTTCTGTGTTTCTCTGTTTTTCTTATTTCAAGGCTTTTCACGTATTGCTGTTAAAGTTGCCCATTTGGAGACCAGGATAAAAAAAAATATTTGTGCTCCTGATGAAGCAGGGTATTATACTAATCAGGAAAGTATAGATTTGAAATGTCTTGAGGACCAGAGGAAAGCCTACGGCTGTTCTTATCCTACATTCTCAGCTGGTATATTTTGACATCAAGAGCCTGGAGCAGTGCATGAGATACCAAGAGAGAGACTCCACCACATCTCTGCGTGTGTGAGAGGCGGGGGGAGATCTCTGTTGAAAGCACAGCTCCGTGGATTTCCTCTGAGAAGGGTTAATTAACATACATAGCCAGCAGCTCCCAAACTATCGCCGTCTCTTTCGATGATTTCAGCAATATCTCACCTGATCTCCATTTTTTTTCCCTTTCCCCCAGTTTTTCCCCCTGCTTTTTGCTGTGCTGTTGCAATTAAGCAATAAGGTCTAACAAGAAAGATGACTACTGGCATGGGATAATCGTGTCCTTGGGGTGTAATCAAGCACCAAGAAGAAACCAGAGCTTCTCATCCCTCACGGGTGCGATTTCCTGGGGATTGGCCGCGCCCGTCGGGAAAGGCAGAGGTACCACAAATTGTTCTCTTTTATATTTAACTGTTTCACCCAGGCAAGTGGCCGTGCAGGTCCCCAGCTGCCACATCGTGTCAGAGCAGGCAGAAAGGCACGGGCTGGTTGCAGCCATCCCCCTCGATGCCCCGCCAGTGCCGCGCACCAGAGCGGGGAAATTTCCACCAGGGACTCAGCCGGGTGCGCAAAGCTCCCGCCTTTCAAAACCTCTCTCCACAGCCAGCTGAATTCAAGCTGCTGTAGACTTTAAGAGAGGGGGTGGTGAGGGGCAAAAGTAGGGCAGCAAGGAATAAGGGACGAGGCTGTGTCAGTTGAAAGCAGCCGTGGAGGAGCCTGAGGGCTGAGATGGCAGTCATCATCGATTCCAGGGAAGGGAGATGTCAAGGACAGGGAATGTCAAGCAGGAACAACAATAAGGGCGCTTAGCAGCACCAAGTCTTCCAAAAACAGCACAAATAAAGCTGCTGGGCTGCTGTGATTGGTCTGTTTGCTGCTTGAGATCACAAGAAAAATGTACAAAATATGATACATTTACAGTGTACGTCTGTCCTCTCCCTTCTGCCTACACAAAACTAATTAAAAATATTCTCTCCCTCTCTTCCTCTCACGTCCCCACCCCCACTGGCATCATCTTGAAATAGTCTTTGCAAACAAAGTTAGATACAGGCAAACGCTCTACATGGAACCAATCTTGTCAATATATAGATAAGCAGAAGCAACACGCTGGCTCTGAACAAATAATCAAATGTTAAAGGAAGAGATACAAGTAACACAAACACATTCCAGGTTTCTGCAGTCTGCAACACCTTGCGTGTATTTGTGTGTGTATTCCTGAAGCATCAACACCTGCCTTCGCAGGTGATGGAGTTTTATGGCACTAAATGTATTTATCCAATGGTTTTTTAACACATCACTTACAGCAGCTTCTCAAATAGGTGACAGAATGAATTATGTTTCTGCTGAGGCAGCACCGAATGTGCTGATACTTTCAGGTGTGCACACACACAGGTTTACACACAAACACAAGCAGAGAACAGCTGGGAAGCAGCTCACCACAATATCTATTGGGTTGGACCACTGAGTCTGTTGCTGAACCATCAAATAAATGCCAGCACCTCAGGGAAACACCAAACAGTGTTTTTAAGATGCTGAATGGATAATTAACATTTTCAATGGCTTCAAAATTTGATTTTGCTTCATATCGAGCAATTTTTAAATTATCCGTAAGAGAGGAATAAGTGTCAGCACTTGGGTCATTGACCTGTACTGGAATCATATAAGCCCTGAAAATCCCTGACCATAGAGAAAATGATGGATCTGGGACTGCAGAAAATGGTGATTTTCCAGGCATGTTTATATAGAAAAATCAAAATCCCCCTACATGCATATTATAGGGTTATGGAGCACTGCAGGAAACCAATAGAACTTCAAATTATGTTTTCATTTTCTACACTGTCTCTGAAACTGAAATATCTTTGTTTGACTCCAACTTCAGTGAAGAAACCTTCCAACAGATTATTCCCAATTTAGCTGAGGCATTTTCTGACCCTTACCACCCAGAGGTGATCCTTGACATACAGAATATTCCTTAGCAGAAATGGTATAATCAACTTAGATATTCCTTCAACTTTCAATATGTCAAAACGCATGGTACTTGCAAGGGAGGAAAATGCACTTTCTTTGTAGAAAACTCATTTTCAACCTTCCTAAAAGCAGTGATTTTGTTTCACAATAAATATGGCATGATATTCACCCAAAACTTGCACTAACCCAGGACCTCTGTGACATTACTCATTACTGTGACATTACTTCAGGCACAGTAGGGAATTTCACTGCAACAAACTGTAACCAAGACCCTCCTTTTTGCTGCTCTGCTGTGCATTTGATTTTCTGCATATTTAGGAAAAGGAAGATATTTCTGTCTGAATAAATTAGTTTTCCTAGTAAGTTATTTTCCACATGCACGAAGAAATATTATCCCCATTGCCCAAAGTCTTCCAGTTTAAAGAAGAAAAAAAAGAAGCTGGAAAAGTAGAACACAAGGGTGCAGTTGATCATGTTGTTTCTTTCAAGCAGTGACCCTTTCTGTAGCTATTACCAGAGATTAGTTTGAGTACTCCTTGGATGGAATAGAACAGGCTTAATAAACAGATAGTCACATTCCTCAAAGGCTTTTGGCCTCCTGTGTCAGAGCTGGAGTCTGTCTATCAAACACCCACACCAGATTAGAGGCTAAAACCTCATCAGCCCACACTGGGGGTGGCCAGCAGAGAGGAGGAAGGTTCCTGGACCATCCTCTTCCCTGAGAGAGGTGGAGGGGTCATTGGGAATGGCACTGTCCATAAGGACAAAGGCAGGCAGAAGGTGCAGTTGGGTTCTCACCTTTTGATCAGTGCTTTAGCAGCTGTTTGGGCCTGGAGCACGTCCTGAAATAAGGGAGGAGGTGCAGAGTCAAGGGGCACAGCCCTCTGCCAGGGGTAGGGACACTTTCCAGTATCCCTGGCTGCACAGAGCTTCAGCCTGGCCTTGGACGCTTCATGGGGATGGAGCAGCCACAGTTTCTCTGGGCAGCCTCTGCAGGGCCTCACCATCCCCACAGTAAAGAACTTTTTCCTAATATCTGATCTAAATCTACCCTTTTTCAACTTAAAGCCATTACTCCTTCTCCTATCAACACATGACCATGTAAGCAGTGCCTCTCCAGCTCAGTGTCCAGCCCATTTTAGGCACTGAAAGCTGCTCCAAGGTCTCTCTGGAGCCTTCTCTTCTCCAGGCTGAACAACCCAAACTGTCTCAGCCTGGCTTGGTAGGAAAGGTGCTCCAGCCCTATGATCACCTTCATGCAGATCCACGTCTGTCCTGTGCTGGTGACACCAGGGCTGGAGGCATCTCTGCAGGTGGATTTCCACGAGAGCAGAGAGGCAGAGTCCCCTCCCTCAGTGCCCACACTGTGAATGTGCCTGCTGTGGATGCAGCACAGGGTACAGTTTGGCTTTCTGGGCCACTTCCCCTTCTGAGACACAAATTCTCTCTCCAGAAGCAGAATTTCATCTGTAAAACATATCTTGGCCTTTTAGTGGCGGAGCAGGATTTCCCTCCTGTTTTCCTCCCCCACATTATTTCTACAGATATTTGCACATCCCTCTTGCCTCCTTCCAGCTGGTGATGCTGCCCACATGGGGCTTTGGCACATCTCATCCCCTGTGTCCTGGCTCAGCAGAGCCTTGTGCACCTTCACAGCTCCCTCCCTGCACGAAGAGCTGAAGGGGCTTTGATTCTGGCAGCATCAGGACCCTGATCCCCAGTGGGTTCTACTGATGTCTCATCTGAGCTCTGCCTTCCCATCTGCAGAGGTTTTCAGATTACCTTGCTAAAAAGAAGCAAGGGAAAAGCTCTGAGGGGCTGGCTCGTCTTGAGGCTGTTTGTCTTTTCTGTACAGCTGCAGGCAAGCATCTGTAAAGTTTCAATATTTGCTCTAAATGAAATGTCTCTCAGCTAGAACTCTATTTCATGCAGCAGATAGGATGTACCCTGTAAATAAAGAAAGAAAACCCCTTGGGATACTGGTGCTGCTGGTAACAGAGGTGTTCATTGCCCTTCCTTGGCCTGGGTTTAGGTTACCAATGTTTCATCTTTGTTATTATCAATATATATTCTTATCTTATGAGTTAAACAGCCACCATAAAGTTACTTGGATATAGAACAGTTGCTATCAGATATGCTGGATGTCTTTTTTAACTATTATGTGATTATTAGGGATTCAGAAAGAACAGCTGTAGAGAGAAATTACCTAATATCCTAGGAAAACACAACTTGAAAGCAACGTTGAACTTGTTTCTCCCTATCACAAAACAGGGCCACTGTTAATATTCTGTTATTTCTCATAGGTGATAGTTTAATTTGTTCTTCTAGATCTCCATAGACATAGAAAAGCTGCAATTTTTGAAAAAAATGAAAACCGTTTCTAGGTTTCATCAGAACATTGTGCCCATATCATGCACACCAATGTGAGTATTTCTTGTGATTACATTAATTTGCTGTTTCTCACCTTCTCCAGCATGACCATGCACCATTTTACTCTCGGCCTTGCTAGACCTGGCTGGCTCCCAGTCTCCTTTTAGCCTCTGACAGCTCTAGTGTCACTTTTTAAGACATAAATCAGGGATAGCACCAGTTTCTGCACGTACCACTGAAACATTGTGAGATGCTTCCTGGCAGAGCAATATTTGAGAGAGATTTCTATTTTTACCTTTAAGTTCAAATTTGCAAATCTGAGAGCTGTACAATCAAATCAACAGGAAACCTTAACCTCTTGCACTGCAACCAACAGAAAAAGCTTGTCTTTACTACAAAAACAGAGAGGAAATTAGAGAAAATATTACACAGCTAAAGAGGAAGGGCAACAACTTCCAGCTCTAAACTCAGGTGTGGTGAGGCAGAACTATACAGAGGTATAAAATGTCTCTTTTCTGCTAATAAATCCCTGAGCAAAATATATGTGATCTCCCATTAGCTAAAAGTAACTGAAGCTTGCTACGTTGGTTGAGTTTCCAAACTCTCTTTTCTCATGTAGCTGTTTAAAGTATTGGATTGGGAAGAAGGATTTTAGCCACTTAATTGCAAAATGAAATTATTTTTAGTTTTTTTTATGTGCATCATAATAGCTACATTTACCATTCTATTATCATTAGTGCTTGAGGACATTTTTCATTTATCTACTTAGAGGTTTTTACATAGAATTCCCAGAGGTAGAAGTCATCATCTTGCTGAGTTTTAAAGTTTTCTTTTCCAGAATTTTATTCTTCCATCTCAAGGGCTTGACATTTTTTTAAACTCTTGGCATTCTCTTCTGTAACAAGGTTGAAATTTGAATATGCTACATCAATTTGGCTTCAGTTTGATGCCTCGCTCAGGCTCACAGCCTGGCTGAGGAGAGAGAAAAAAATGAATATGAATGCCAACGATCTATTGGGATAACTCAGTAAAAATCAGCAGGTCTCAGGCTGTAACTGAGAAGGAGCACTACCCCATAAGTGAGAATGAATCTATTTTGCATGAAATTATAGAAATATAAGTTGCCAGTGATATAACAAAGTTATATAAATTTAGCACCAGTCCAAGAGGAATTTAGAGTAATCTGGTGGCAAGGCAGTAACTCACTGCACTTTTAAGGACATGGAATGATTTCATGAATTGTTTCAATAGTTAAAGAAATATTCAGTCCTAAGAGGAAAAGAAAACCATACAAACCTAAGGTTAATGCAGACTGGTCCCAGTGGATGTCTTTTATTCCTTGATGCTGTCTCTGAGGCTTCAAATGTTCCTGTGTTTCTATGCAAATGAGCTGCTTACAAAATCCAACTCTTTCAAGTGTGTTCTAAGTGCTGCTGTCTATGTCGTTTTACAGTAAACACATTTTTGTTGCACAGCAATATGTTTCTCTTAGAAGATGGGTAAATATGCAAAATGTTTCTGTAACTATTTGTCAGATAGTCAAACAGATTTTTGTCTATCCTCGGGCCCCTTTTATGTTCACTCTCTGTGAACATATGCGACAAGAGCTCTCCCAACACAAACACTTGAAGGAATCAAATTGCGGGCTCTTTTTCTACCAACATTTGCACAAAAAAAAGGGAGAAAAAAAAAAAAGGAGAGTGTATTTTATCATGCAATAGAGTAGAAACACCCTGTGAATTGCAATCAGCTCTTACAATGCCTGATTTTGCATGAACTTTTTAAAGTTTGGTTGATCCTTGTGCTGGTGCCATTTGATATAGAGTGATTTCAGGAAGTGAGAAATGGAGGCCAAAGTCTTTGTTAATATGTCAACAACCAGATGTCAATGAGATCATCTCCCAGTTTGCTTGGAGTCACTCCAGATGCAATGTGTGACAAATGAGCAGTTGCTCAAACCACAGCTCAGGCAAAGGGAAAGTGCTGCTGAGACAACACTGACCTGCTGAAGGACTTCCCTCTTCTGCTATGGAGGACATTTGTTCAGGGACTGGTTCTTTTGCAGCTTCGAAGGCTCTGCACTGGTAAAAGTCAGGTTCCCCAGTTTCTTGAGCCAGTGATCATCCACAGACTGCTGTGGGCACACCCAGCTCACCAGGCTTTTTCAATCATAGATGACCTGGGAGAAGTTGGTATTTATGGAAAAAATTCCTCCTTGTGAGGGTGGTGAGGCACTGGAACAGGTTGCCCAGAGAAGCTGTGGCTGCCCCTGGATCCCTGGAAGTGTCCAAGGCCAGGTTGGATGGGGCTTTGAGCAACCTGAGGTAGTGGAAGGTATCCCTGCCCATGGTATGGAGTGGAACAAGATGAGGTTTGAAGTTCCTTCCAACCCAAATCATTCTGGGATTCTATGATTTTATTGCAAGTCTAGGATGGAATCTTACCTGGAGGCAGCTTTGCCTGGCTCCCAGTCTGCCTGTGTCGTGTTCCATCAGCCTTGTCCTTGTCATGTCTCTGTGTTCAGAGATTTCAGTCCACCCAGTGCCCAGAATGCAGAGTGGGTATGAAGTCATTGGAAAAACACTCATCAGGAGCTGGGAAATTGCCATGAAACAGGCTCCTATGATGTCACTGAGACAAAAGCTTTTGTTGAATATTATTTTTTACTTTCTTTGCTTAATAAAAAAATTACCTCATAAGCAAACAACCTGATCTAAATCACATATGCCTGTAAGAAACTGCATCTCATGTGCCACTGTCCTGTTTACATGAAGGTTAGTATGGCTTTTTTATTATTTTGGGTCTTTGCAACCTCAGATAAATGTCTTAAATGTCTGCAAATGTTTTTTTCTAGGGGAAAAATACGCAATTGTTGTTGATCACAAACAGTGTCTTCAAAATATTCTGGAAGACAGAAAAGACAGTCTTTCACTCTTCCATTTGTCTTCCTGTGCCCAAATTTAAAGTTTGGCTGTTTAAGTGGTTGTGTTGCTCCATTTATGCTTAGGTACAATGCACCAAAGATTCAAACATAATTATTCTTAAAGCACAACTTCAACAGCATCTTTTCAAAAGTTGTATAAAGAATGCTTTGATTCAAGCTTCTGTGCACCAAAATGAATGAGACCTTTTATGAGGAGCACTTTCAAATGCACCCAGGAAGCCACAAATGATGTGACTGGCTACAGACAGGCCTCCAAACCACTAAGAATTGTCAACACAGTCGTTCCACTTTATCTGGGAGAAAGTTTTTCTGTTTATGAACCAATCATCCAGTCTGCCACTCTTCCTGTGACTCAAGACACGTGCAAGGAAATGCTATTTCCACACAAGTTCCCAGATTTGCAGATTAGTTTGGTAAACACTGCAGTGATTTTTTGTTCCACAGTCACACAGCCGTGGAAGCACAAATGGTTTTTGTTTTTAAAAGAGCAGCCAACACTCCCAAATCCTTTTCCTATAGGAAATCTACCTCTGTGCAAAGCTCCGTGATGTAATATTGCTGGATGGCTTGCAAACTCTGTACATTATCTCACCAATTTCTTGTGTGATATGGCAGAGGATACAAATTTAGAGCATGAAGACATCTTGCTATGGACAGAGTCTCATTTTTATATCCAGTTCTACTCCAGACCTGTCATTCTAGGGTTATGAGAGCAGTTATATCACTCCTTGTGTGGCTTTCACCATGGAGACTTGCACATTTTTATTGCCTCAGCAAGAGGAGTCCTTCAGACTGCAGCAAACATGAGCAGCTTCTAGAGAAAGTAATGAATACGAATCTCAGCAGGAGTAATTTACTACTAAATAGAGGAATTTTTGTAAAAAAGAGGAGTAAAATCTGAGAATTTGAGTTCTTGTTAGCAGTATATTGTTGCAGGTATTTTCAAAGCTATCCAGGAAAATGCCAAGAGTGTTAATCGATGCAAAGTGATTCCAGTGCAAGGGAAACCAGGCAGTGATGAGGACAATGGTTCATCTAAGTTGGAGGAGTCTCCAAGGTGAAGCTGGTCCATGTCCCGCATCAAAACCACTTCATAAAGAAAGAAAAGGGACATTGTCATAGGAGACTCTGTGCTGAGGAGAAGTTCCAATATGCAGACTTCCCCAGTTTTTAAGGAAAGCCTCTGCCTCCTTGGGACCAGGGTTGAAGCTTCCTACCCTGCTACAGCCCTCACATTATTATCCATGCTGAATTTTTTTCAATAGGCTGTGATCAAGTTGCAACAAGACACCTCAAGAGAGACTTCAGGTCATTGAGACACCTGATTAAAGGATCAGGAGCACAAGCAGTGTTCTCCTCTATCCTTCCAGCTGCAGGGAATGATGAAGGAGGGAACAGGAAGAGTCCAGAGACCCATACCTGGCTTCAAGCTTGGTGTCATTGTCAGAATTTTAATCGTGGGTTGGTCTATGGGATAGACAGGGCACACCTGTCTTGAAAAGGGCAAAGAATCTTTAGTGTAGGAGTTAACAGGGTTCACTGAAAGGGCCTTAAAGTAAATTTGATGGAGGAAGGAAATGAATCAAGAGCTATTCATGTGTGGGAATGGTGACCACCAAAACAGGTTGGCAGCTTCAATAGCCCAGCTGAAATTCTTCTACACCAGTGCCAACAGCGTGGGCAGCAAATAGGAGGAACAGGATGCCACTGCACAGCTGGAAAACCAGGATATAGCTGCAATCCTGGAAACATGGGGAGTTGATTTCCACATTTGAGCGCTGCCATGGATGGCTGTAACTCTTCAGAAGGAAAGCTGAAAGAAGGAGAGGTGGTGGGGTATGTTAGGCAGAGTTTTGATTAGTTATTATTTAGCCTAGGGCTAAATATTGGCAATGACAGGGTCAAGTGTTTATGGGTAAGAGTTGGGGAAAGATCAAATCAAGTCTGGTAGGATTCTGTTACAGACCACCCAGACAGGGTGAGGAAATCAATAAAATATTCTGGGGACAGCTGGGAGAAGTATCACTGCTAGCCCTGGTTCTCTACAAACTTCAACTTACCAGATGTCTGCTGGAAATACAACACAGCGAGAGGAAACCGTCCAGGAGGTTCCTGGAGTGTGTGGGAGGTAATTCCTGACCCAGCTGGTGAGGGAACCAGCCAGGGGAGGTGCCCTGCTAGCCCAGTCTGTGAGCAGAGAGGGACTAGTGGGGGGTGTGATGGCTGGAGGCTATTTGGGGCACAAAGTTAATCAATTCATAGAATTTTTTCAATTCTTGGAGAAGTAAAGAGGGGGATCAACATAACTTCTATCATGGCCTTCCAGATGGAATATTTCAGATTCTTTAGGAGCCTGGTTGACAAGAGAGGCTGTACTGGAGGGCAAAGAAGTCCAGGAAGGCTGGAGATTCTTCAAGGAGGAAATCTTCAAGGCACAGCAGGAGGTTTTTCCCTTGTGATCAAAAATGAACCGGTGGGAAAAAGATAATTTGTGGGTTTTGGGCTTTCTTGCCAAAGGTACCAACACAAACTAACAATCACATGTCAAAATGCAAGGACATCTAAGAGAGAAGCTGTTGCAATTTAGTCCAAAGGACAGAGAGAAGATGAATCAATATTTATTACTAAAAAACTCCGCTGGGAATTTCTGCGCTTCAAAGGATGCAAAAATTTGTCCTTGAGGAGTGAAAAAAACTGCTTTTCTAGAACAGTGGCCTGACTGGAATCCAAATCCTAGTTCTAAAAATTCAGGAATATCCAAAATCAATACCCTTAGCATGCTCTCACAGATTTCTGTGCAGAATTCTCATTCCATGTATTAACGAAGACTATGAGAAAAACAAAAGAGAAAAGAGGCTACTCCAAAGCAACTTCCAGTTCTCTGGAAAACAATAGTTGGGCTGGATTATGGGATTTACACTTGATATCTAAGACAAATTTTCTCTTGTAACTAATTTAATTGTCTGTTTTAGAAAAACAATACACAGGGAGCATGTGGCAACCATAAGAAGACATGGTTTGCATTTTAAGCTGAATTTAATCATAACCTAATTTACTAAGTAACACTTTCCACTGGTATTATTATTGCTAAAGTACAAAAATGTCATAATTCTTGCAGTATGTTTGCCTGACAATAATATGCAGAGTATCCACCCAAGAGTGCTCTGTATTAAGTCATATTTTTGAGTTTATTGTCTTAGGGTTGCCTTTCATTCTCAAGGTCAAAGAATTGTCAGGAAAGTGAAGGTTTTAGCCCTGCTAAAGCCTTACTCCTTAGTCATCATAGTGTAACACTCCTGTGACATTAACCATAATGCAATTAATTACTAATTTAAACAAGGCTTTGTCCTTCTTTTCCTACAAGTTCAGCTTAGCTCATTCCTAACCCATCTTCTGATGTGTGTTTGCATACCAAGTAACACAAGCAAAAGGAAAAAACCACCTCACTGCCTTTTATAACAGCTCTCATCTGTTCTTGGGGGGCAAAGGAAGGAGAATTTCCTCATAATTCTGAGTCTTGCTCTAAACCTTCATGCTGCATTGAATAAAAAAGAAGTACCCATTTTTACATTCATTTTAAATGTGTTCTGCCTTTCTATTTATGGAAGCCATTCAATGTGTGCAAATACCACATTCCTTTGCATCCTCCTGTATTTCCATTCTTGCTCAATAATTAAAACAGATAGTGATTACTCTAAATAAACACCAAAAGCTCTGAGTTTGGGGTTTATTTTCCTTTATTCCTTTTGTGCACTTTAAATTGGTCAGCATTTATTCATTTTTGTCATGTGGGCTTTGTGTTTGATAACACTTTGGGAGAGCATCTCTAATCTCCAGAACAACACCAACACTACACATCACTGCACTTCCTGAAAGCATTTAATCCATATTCATATTAATTAATTTCAACTTTCTCCTTATATGGTACTTAACAGAACTCATTTTTTACCTTCCATTCTTTTTAACACTAATCCTATAATAAATTTGAGCTCCTGGAGCCATTTTGACACTTATACAAAACAGAGTTATTGTAACTCAGCCCTCCTGAAAATTATTCTTCCTCCTCTGGAATATGCACACAGATTCTGTATGACCTTGAGCACTCGCTGGCAAATGACCTTGAACATTTGTTCTAAATCTTATACTTTAATTTAGTAAGAATATTTATTGAGAGATTTAATTTTCTTAATTTGACTGTATTGTACTACCTGTTCTATTTATTTTCTTCTTTTTTTTATTTCTAAGGATTTTTGATATTAAGTAGAAAACAATATTGTTTGAGACAATTTTTCTTCACTAAATAAATACATATTATTTAATTATCCCTTTAAGTCTGATTACTAAATTATCTCAATAACAACTTATTCTTGTCTTGCAACTACGGGATAAAAATATCCTTTGAAGTTTTCTGTGCTCTTTGTAATAGGCTAAATAATGCCACAATGAAATCCTGTTTCTTACTGAAGTCATTGGCTTCCATGTTACTCATTATTTCTTTTACTAATTCATTACTAATTACTGCAGTGCCCAAGAGACTCAGTCATAGACCAGAAAGTGCACACTGCACGAATATTGAGCAAAAAAAAAAAAATTTCTTCTTTCAGATAAAAATGGAAATATTGTTAAAACTGGTGACAGATATATTTCAATAAGATATATACTTTCACTCACCTTCCTACCTCATGAAGTGTTATTCATTTATATATTTTAGACTTTCTTGTTTCAAATTATTCAATTATTTATTTCCAATTACTTTAATAAATATTGCTATGTTTTAAAGTATAGTTTTATTTTTCTATTTCAACAACTCTATTTAGTCTCATGAACACCATTTACCAATAATTCTATGTGCTATATTTGTTTATGGATTAGAATGGTGAGGAAAAAAAACTCATCAGTTAATCCCTACTATTGATCGTGATAGTATGACTTGCTTTCTTTCCTTTCTGGTATAATTGACATGAAAATTAACTACTGAATAGGACTTGATGGATTATTCTCCTCCCTGTGATTTCCAGTTTTAGACACATCAGATCCCAGGTGTCTCTAAGTTACCCTTCCAATGTTTCACAGGATTTCTCTTGCCAGAGGCTCCTCAGCCCTTTAAATGCTGTCCTAGGAAGCACAAACCTGAGAAAAGTCTGCAGAGCCCGGTCACCATCATTTTAAATTCTAAATACAAAAATACTGTATTTTGCCCCTTTTGTTTTTTCCCCTCACCATCCTCTTGTCACAGAGGAAGAAAAATTAAAGCAAAAAGGCCACAAAATACACGGCTTGAGAGAGTATTGAGATTTCATCCCTTCTCATTTGGTCCCAAATCATTGTATATTTCTGGCAAACACTTGAAGGAAATATCTTTAATTCTCAGAGCTGGGGAGGAGCAAATGGAACCTTCAGATAATGGCAAACCATTTTGCAAGACATATGCTTAGCTTACAGGGAAAGAGCAGTGGTGACACACTGATTTAAAAAAAAAAAAAAAGCAAAGCAGAATTCTATAAAGCAATATAAATAAGGCACAGATTATGTTGTTTTAATGATAGAAACATGATCAAGTAGGTTAAGAGACTAAAGGGAATCAAGAACATTGAGATTTCATGCTGGGCCCTGCACTGACAGAACATACCAATACATTTTTGGTTGTTGAACATTTCTTCTGCTTTCATTGATCCTGTGGTGTTCTGCATTTCCCAGACACGTGCTACCCCTCGTTTGACACAGCAAGTTGTTGACCATATGCTTAACAGAACGGGGTACTTCTCACAAGAAATCTCGTCTCCTGATAAAACCATTGTTGACAGATTTAAAAGTTGTCGTTTTTTCTCTAAAGAGAGATTGTGTGCAAGTAGCTGCACTGGGAGCTCTGTGTTTGTTGTCTTGCAGTCACGTTCACATCCAGCCCACTCAGTTTGTTCCGACTGTCACCCGCTGGATTCTGAGAGCCACGACTGCAGATTCTCTCGCTGGCACCAAACCAATAAATATGGCAAACAACATTTGTTATAAGGAAGACCAGCTGAGGTCTGAAAGCCCCTTTGGCCTCTATTTGAGATGGAGATTGTGCAAGGAAAATGCAGTTCATAATTCCTCAGACAGCAGGCGAGCGACAGTAGAGACCCCCTTGCTCTCTGCTGCCTGTACTCCCCCCACAGCCTCAGCAGACGTGGAAAGTAATTCAAAAAATATTTTCAGAAAATTTAGTAGCTCATGCTCAGGAGGGAAAGCAGAGATGGGAGGTGTGGGAGGGGATTATGCATCACATGTGAGTAATAACATTTCTTCCAAGTGAAGGGAAAAACAGTTATGTAACAGAGAGAAGGGAAAACAATCAAACCTGTAGCAAATCTTCACGGGAAATGTTTTCCATTTTTCTCTTTACTTGAAGATTTATGAACTGAGAAGGGTAATTAGGAAACTATGGAAGGAGATGGGTCAAAACTCAATAAGAATGTATTCTTATGAAGTGCTGGGTTTGGTCAAAATCTCAGAGAAGCTCAGCCTGAGAAAGCTGGTGCAGATTATCACTGATTAAAGTTTTGGGGAGTTCATCCAGGTCTCTGAGTCCCAGAATATTGACACATTAGTACAAGGCAGTGATACACAGCAAACAGAGAAAGTTGCCTTTCCCCAAAAAGATTTTGCTTTGTTTATTGAGGAGATTTTCCACAATCTTTGTCTTGTGAAGCTGCTGAGCTTATTCCATAATGCATGAATGGAATCAGGTCTAACACGGACCCCTAAGGTAGGCAGTGAGGGCTGTTCTTCATGGCCAGATTTTGGGCAAAGAATATTTTGCCACATGGACTGGCACAACTTCTTCACACAGAGTCCTGAAACAGGGGAATGAGACCCAGCTAAAGCTCCCTGTTCTTCTCCCACATGTTCTTGCCATACCCTGAGCAAAACCTCAGCGCATAGGCAGAGCTCTGTCCTGGGCCAGAATCCTGTGAAAGGCACAGATTTTGCCTGTGGAGGAGAGCAGCCAGGCACCCTGATGGCATCTGAGTGCTTTGGGTAGACTTTAAAAGGCAAATCCCTCGGGATTTCACCCACAGCACAAGTGCAGACCTACATTAAAAAAAAAAACCAAAACTTTCAGCACTGTCTTCAGCAAAGCTGATTTCCAGGTCTAGTTCCTTCCTTGCATTTGCTGCAGCAGCTCTTAGATAACATGCAGGAAACAAAAGGCATGTTGTTGTACCAGGATTTGAAGAAGTTATTCATTGCTATACTTAAGTTGAGATCTGTGAAGAAACACATGCGGCGTATTTTGAGAATGTGCTATGCCAGGTTACCCTAAGTCACAGTGTGTTTAAACAACCACTTTATTCTGCCATCTGGTACATGATAGGTTTCTGATAAATACGTGCCTGTGCTTTGACTGTGGGATGCTCCCAAGAAAAGAGACTGTATTTTTCCAAGATGTTTGTCGAAGTCTCAGACAAACAACTTTGGCAATGTGAAGGAGCTTTCTGTGGGTGCTGCAGTAGTCACAGAATGATAGAATGGCTTAGGTTGGAAGGGACCTGAAAGATCCAACATCCTGCCATGGGCAGGGACACCTTCCACTATTCCAGATTGCTCAGAGTTTTAACCGGGCCTTGGACACTTCCAGGGATGGGGCAGCCACAGCTTCTCTGGGAAATCTGAGCTGAGGCCTCAACACCCTCATAAGAATTTCTTCCTGGTATCTAATCTAATCCTACTCTCTGTCAGTGTGAAGCCATTTCCCCTTTTTGTGTCACTCCAGCCCCTTGTAAATAGTCTCTCTCCATCTAGAAGGTCACAATTAGGTCATTCTGAAGCTTCTGCAGGTTGAACAATCCCAATGCTCTCAGCTTTTCCTCACAGCAGGGTTGCTCCATTCCTCTGATCAACCTGGTGACCTCTTGACTCACTTCAGCAGATCAGTGTCCTTCCCGTGTTGGGGACACTAGAGCCCTTCTCCTTAATTTTGCCCTCTGTAGTTCACCCACACACCTCAAAAATAGTGCCCAGACAGCATGAGGGGAACTCAGAGTATTGTTGTAAGCCATAGAGGTGAGTGTAGCTCAAACAAATGTAGGCAATTAAAGACTGGATTTATGTATAGCCAAAATCAACATTTGCCTTAGGCAGCTGACTGCTGAGCACCCCAGGCTCCCTGCTTTGGAGAATGAGAGGAGAGAAAAGGTCCAGCATTTGAGCAGACTCCAAAGTCCTCTGCCACTGTGTTCTCCTGCCTGGTTTCTCACTGCTCACTTCTGTTTGCCTTCCTGTGCTGCAGGGGAAGGCCCTGCCTCTGCCCTGTCCCTTTCCCTCCTTCTCACACAGCAGCAGCATCTCAGGTGAGAAAAAGCTCCTGAGACCACAGCAGGAGGAGGATGCTGTTCAGAAGGGAGAGGGGATTAGGTCAGGGATGCACAGGTAATGTGGTCAAATTTATATTACACCTGCTTTTGCCCCTACCTTTGACAGTGATTCCTTAATTAACCTGAACCACTCATTCTCAACACCTGGGGCAGGAGGGAAAAGCTCCTGTACCAGATGGGAAGCAGTCATAGATAAAGAAGCAGGAGATTTCTTCCAGAAAATTATAATCTCGGTGATAAGAAAGAGAAGGAAATAGTCCTATGAACATCAACTGCCTTGCAAAGTCTGTACAAGCCCCCACAAACCCCATAGATCTC
>VZTB01010984.1:0-22111 GCA_013397245.1 Thryothorus ludovicianus
TAACATAATGTAATTTTTTTTCATATTATAATTAGGATATTTTGAAGCACCTGATGTCCCCAAAGCTGTATAAATCAGTTACTTGACATGATGATACAAAGGTTTAAAACTATTCATGGTGGAAAAAATAATTATTCATGAGCAATGAAAGCTTTCAGTTTGACCAATGCTTAAAGCACATACACAACATGACTTGCCCTGTGTGAAAAGAGAGGCCAAATACTCTATGCTCAAGGGTGTGAAACAACTACAGCAGTTCTCTTCACCTGGCAGCTTGTGTGGTTGGTAGTCTGATCAGAGAGGCATTAAACAGGCATTAGCAGCACCACGCTCAAACCAGACAACTCCACACCAGTAGCAAAGTGGGACAGCACAAGAGAAATGTTCCCAGCCCTGTGCCCTGGTTGTTTAAACCACTTCTTTCACAAATCACTACACAAGACAGATGCAATGCTATTTCTCAGAAGTAAGAAATTGGTTGTAAAATTGTTTCCTGCTACAGGACTAAACTAATTATTTAATTAGAACAACATGCTTCAGTTCACTTTTCAAGCGTCTTTATGCCTTCAACTAAGGCATTTTACTCTCTAGGTCTGATGCTACTTTCTCAGACTTACCATTACAGAATGGGTTTGATGGGTTAAAATTTATTGGGAACTCATGAGATACCTGTGAAGACACAGAAAACACAGTCAGGACTGCATATACAATCTCCTCCTGAAGTGAGTGCTTTCAGCTGTCTTAGGTAGTGCATTTACACATTCCATTACCTGAAAGGAAGGAGGAATTTGTGCACCAAATCCAAAGGCTGGAAACATTTTATCTCTAAAGAGAAATTTTAAAGAAAACAAAGTCAGTGCCTTCCATTAAAAGCTTCCATAGTTCAGTAAGTTTAGATGTTAGTACTGTTTTTCATCATTAAAAATGCTATTTAAGAGGAAAATTAAAAGGAAGCTCCCCACTGTACTTGTTTCTAGGACCAAAACTAGTCTTTAACACCAAACTGACAAGAATGCAAGCATTTATTTAAATCAGAGCTGTTTCTTCCATAACATATCTAAAGTCCTGTTTTTTTTATATAATGTTTTTGTTCTACAACTCAGCTCAGAAGTTGCATTCCAGTATATCTGCAGGCATCTTCACCACCATTTTAAAAAACTACCACAGATGTCTATACATATCTAAAAAACTGATCTAAATAAAAATCCAAGACTTACGTATCATAATCCTGAACGACCATCCCGACAGACCAAATGGCTGTTAGGTATTCATTAACACCATTTGGGCTGAGGTAATGCAGAGAGTCCGGAGAGCGAGGGTCTCCATTGGAGCCTGTAAAGTCTATCCCCACCTGCCAAATGCAATATTTTTATCTGATTGCTCTTAAAGGTTAAATTATGCTTCTTATCTCTGGCAAAGTCAAAGTGAAAACCACGAAAGAGTAGTAAACAGGACATCTACAAATCTAACAGGCACAGTACTTGGATGCAGGTTTCTTGGAATATTAACACTCTTAAAACAATGTCACTGCAAAACTCAAAAGCTATACATCTCTCTAGAAGGGCTGAAATTACTTTCATCTGAATCACAGAATGGCTTGGCTTGGAAGAGGCCTTAAAGATTACCTAGTTCCAACCCCCCTGCCATGGGCAGGGACAGCTTTCACTTGACCAGGTTTGTTGAAAGCCCCATCCAACTTGGTCTAGAACACCTCCAGACATGAGGCATCTACAGCTTCTCTGGGCATGCTGTTGGGTTTTCACTGTGTTTACTTTCAGGTACTATTCACAGCAGCTCTTCAAAATCTGGTAAATTAATTTCATTCTGTATCTTGACACATACACACACACACACCCCCTTCGTCTCAGAACTAGCCAGGCTCCACAGAAGCCTAGAGAGCTCTTTCTCTGTTTTCAACAGGTCTTCTTTGCTTTGGTGATGAAGTATGTCACTAAGGTGAAGACATCTTACTGTTATTTGTGCTGCATTTGGTTCACAAATTACGTAACTTAAGGGTTTTCTAACCCATATGGTGACCTCCACATCTTGCTTTCAAAGAATTGTAAATTTCTCATTAGTCTTCATCCACACAACTTAACCAGAGGTTCAGAACCTTTTGCCAAGAGTAAAAACTATTTTTTTTCTAAACAGACTAGCAGTGCCCTGGGAAAATAGCTTCCAGCTCCATGCTACAGAACAAAAATGAAGTTGACAAGAAAAAAAAATACAATCATCAAATAAAGTGCACAGCCTATCAATTCTATACTTCAATTTGTTTAAAAATTCGAAAAGTATTCATATAAATGATTTAACTTACGGTAAAATTCAGCTGACACCCACCCATGATGTAATCAAGGAATGTGCATTCTACAATGATCTAAAAGTAGAAGACAGAAATTCGTTTCTTTTTAATGGGAAAAAATCCAGCAAATATTATTGTAGCAACTTCTGAGGTTCCAGATATGTTGTCTTTACCCATGAAAAGCACTAGATTTGCCCTATAGCTATCCCACCACCCACTCCAAGGAGGATATTTGCAACATATGCCACCAAACACACGGGGCATCAGAATCAGGCCTTAACAAAACTACAGACAGACACCAAAGCAGCTCCAAAACAACTTTCATTTATAAAATAACACATTATGACAGAGTTTTTTACTTTGCCATAAAACAGTGAGTTGAGAAATGCAATGGTTCAGAAATTACTTGAACTGGTAAGCAACCTTTCTCTTCAAGAGAAAGTGAAGAGACCAGGGAGGGTAGATATGTGATTCAGCTCTCAATTTATCTCCTTTATGAATGAGAGTCCCTTGTATATTTACTATATCTGAAACTTTCAGATATTTTAAAAGTTTCTTACAGTTTGAAGATGAAGATATACAAAATAAAAGTTGTTATGTCTGAACACTTAAAACCAGAATCATACCAGAATATATTACTGACCTCACAATGCTTAACGCTCACAATGCCAGAGTTTTTATAGTTCTTTTTCTTCTGTCTCTTCTTTTCATTGATGCACTCAAACTCAACCTGCATGAATGTAAACAAATCCAACAAAAAATACTATAATATCATTTATGCAACAAGTTTAATAATCCTTTATTTTGGAACAGATACTTTGAGCTTATATTTAAAATTAAGCTAATTTCATAATCCAGAAAAATTAAACCAGCTTGCCCAATATCATAAGAAAAAACCCCACATTCTCAAGACAGAAATCTTTTCTTACCCAAAAGGATACAAATATATTTCTTTTGACAACTGTATTTCAAACAAAGAAATTCTGTACCATTCTCCCTCTGAGGATTCTGCTAACAACTTTCTTTCTGGTAAAGACATAGCAAGTCAAACAAAGCATCTGTGTTTCCAGAAGCTGTAGTCGGAATTATCATTTTTATTCATTAGTACAAATCAAATATTCAAAATATTAGAAAATTACAAGCATGCAATATTAAAAGGTTTGGAAATTGTTATAGTTCATAAGATTAGGAAGGGTAATATCACTTAAAAGAAAAGCCACCTGATGTAACACAGTTGCATTTTTGTGCAGTGGCAAAAATACTGAATTTTCTCATATTCACTAAAGTATACGTAACAGTTAATAAGTGCCACATTTTAAAATAAAGGATTAAATAATACTTGAAATAATATGAGCTTTGGTCTTTTAACTGTAGCTAAATTTCTGCTGCATTCTGTCTTTTGACAATCCAGGGTTTTTTTTATTTCCGTATTTTTATGATTAGTGAAATTTTTTTGTGCTGTCTTTTGACAATCCAGGGTTTTTTTTATTTCCGTATTTTTATGATTAGTGAAATTTTTTTGTGTTGATGATGGAGCATTTAGACACATAGTAATAAAAACTGTAACCAAGACATTAATCCTAGGAAAATGGATGTACAATGTAAATGCTGTTTCAGCCTCAACTACAACAGCAATGTCAAGGTGTAGCCCAACACAACTTGGAGGTCACCTGAGGCCGGGTGACCTAGGTTTTGCTCAAATATGAATGAAACAGTTTATCAAGAACAGCTTAGGCTGTGTAACACTTACAGGTGACGACCGAGATGCTTCCTTCAGTTTTGACATGGTCGTTTGAAAACTTCCAATGAGATCATGAGACCCATCACCATCATAGTCATAGCACTCAACCTAAAATGCAGCATTACTTACTGTTAGTAACAGAAATAGCCCTACATAAACAATAAACACTGAAATGGCAAACTTGAACATCCCAAACATTCCTGTATCTTTTATATCACAGAGTTTGTCTCGAATGGAAGCCTTAGAACTGCAGAGGGTTGCACTTAAAACAGATTAAGATTGGGTAGAAGCCAATACATTCAGTTTTGAATCTGATCTTCCACTCAAGTGAAGGAGAGACAAGAGTACTAAGTACTGTCAGGTCTTACATGAGCAAGTAACATCAATTATATTGAACTGTGTTTTGAGAGTGATGGGGTGTTGGAAACAGCAGGAAAACAATGTAGGGTTTTTACACTCATCATGATTCTGAGCACTCAGCTAAAAATTTACTAAATCAGTTATGTAAGCAATCACAACAGTTTCAGCAACACTTTTACATTGCTTCATTAATCCTCAAAATAACACAGAATTTGTAAGCATACAAAGGTTCAGCCCTAAAGCTACAAACAGTATTTGAATTTTTGGTATTTAAGATTAGCAAATTTAAACAGTGAATCTGTTAAACTATGATCCACACCTTATGTATCTGAATGTCAACTAAAAATCTCTTTTTCTACAGTGAGAGTTTAATGCTAAGCTTTATTATTAAATCAGTACACCTTTTTAACAGTCCAATCCACCAAAGAAGGCAGGAGTGAAAACACTTTTTTTTCTCTTTGAAAATGTGACCCAACAGCCTTTCTGTATAGAAGGCTGGTTATTTATCTATAACAGCTCCTATTAATTTCATCCACTTCTGATATTTTATTTCAGTTCAGACATGCTAGCTAACTTAATCAAATCATAGAAAAACATAAAAAAATTTAATACTTATGATAATAAGCAGTAACAATAATAAATCAGGAGTCAAGTAGGTATCCCACACTACTTGGAATCAAAGTGCAAACTTCAAGAAAAATTTTCAGAATATGTATGGCTTAAACTGAACAGCTATTTGCATGTCCATCTTTCAAGTCTGCAAATACTGTACCTTACATTCAAGAATCAATTTATCTGATTACTTGAGGATTTCAGTTAGAAATAAAAAATTAAAACTAACAACTCCAACGTACACTTCAGCTTCTGAAAGAAATCAGCTTTCTGAAAATAAACAGCAATGCTGAAGCACAAAACATGATGTGAAGGTTGGGAGTTCTACTGCACAGAACATGCCTCTATCTTGCAGCTTGCACTACCACAACATTTTGAATTCACTAATAAATAAAAAATGCATGCACATGCACTGAACAGCACCTTAAATCATGCAAGCAGCCCAAGAACCAACAGGCTAATTAATGTTCATAGCAGATGCTATGTAAATTCTTCTGAATGCCATAAATACATAGCCAAGTGCTTCAGCAGCTGAAATTTAAAACTGAACATTATTTCCTGACCCTATAGTTCTGATACCTGTTAGCACAATTAGTAGATGAATTTCCTTTTTATTTCAAAGACATCAAAATTTGTCTTGCTTGACATGTTTGACCCATTTAAGATAATTTTTAATATTTATTTCAGACAAGAGAGAAGCATTTTTTTTTATTCCATAAATGGCCTCCTGGACATGCAATAGCAGTAGGGAACAATGTGATTTAACATATTTTTCCCAGCAGAACTAAACATGCCTGCTCCAGATGAAAGGCTCACATTTGTGACACAGAAAAACTTCACTGACTGCAAACACACTCACATGGAACATAATCATGAATCCAGAAAATAAAGAATCAACTTGGTTTGTGCACTGCTGGGCATACACAAACCAAGCCATCAAAGAGGTTAAAAACCACTCATAGAAAAATTACTGGTTTTACTTACTATGACAAACAGCCCATTACACATGCAACTGTGTGCATATAAAAGTGTTAAAGGCATTGTTTAATCCTTCAATAGCATTCCATAACACAATTCTGCCTACATTTTAATGCTTGAAGTGATAGGTCCTGCATTTCTAAATTAAGGCATAATCAAACTGCCTGTGTGCAAGTCTGTAACTATTCCAAGTCTATTTCCTCTGGATATAAACCTACACTTCTGAAGAATGATTTCAAAGAACAGACTTTATTAAAATGATGATAGAGTCGAGAATAACATTTCATAGATACATTTAGATCAATGGTCTACAGCTTTAGTATGGCTGTTTACTGAAAAGGAGAAATGAAATTCCCTTTTCATTTATAGCATATGAAAATATAAGGGCTGTCTCAGCTGTTTGGGGGGAAAAGGGAAGCAGAAAGGAGTAAGATGGAAAAAACAGAAGCAGTAAGGGAAGAAGGTTCTCGGCTTGTAAAGCTGTTCGTTAGTCTCCTCTGTAAATATGTATTTAAATCCAACCAGGTGCTGGTAACACCCAGATCCCTGTGGCTGTTAAGGACTTTCCAGAACTGCCTCAAGCCATGTGACTAATACTCATTACATGCAAATCATGTTCTAAGTCTTCCTGCCCAGAGGAAGAACATCAAATATAGCAGTTCGTTGCATTCCGGTTTACAGGTTTCTTTTTCAAATGCTAAAATACCAGATTTATAACATGATCATAACAGTTTATAAATGGCTTCTTGATTGGCTGTTCAGCTTCAGTTCCACCCCTAAAGGGAATTCCTGAAGAAAAATATTCAGAAGTTAAACACAATTTATTCGAGATAAAATTGGAAAATGGAAAACATTAAAGTCCTGGTAGAACTATCACTTCACAGGTTTGGCTAACTTTCTGACAGGAATTTCATTTCTATATGAAGAGAAAAAGTTGCTAAAACCAGTATTCCCAAGTTGTATCTGACCCACCTCTGTCAGCTAGTATATTAAGTGTAATTTATTTTATCAAGCAGTATATTAAAAATTTCATTAATGTTATCTGTTGCCCCAGTAACAAATTATTACAAGATCCATCATATAGAACAAAGCATAATCTAGTCTTTAACATGCTTCTTTCACTGTCCAGTATCTCTAACACCACCAGTACTGGCTGATGCATAATCAAAATAAGAAACTGCACTGAACATTTCAAAGATACTTGTGTTCAACTGGTTTCCCAGACTTTCAAAGACCAGTTTCTACCACACAATGCATCCACAAACGTGCAGTGTTTTCCTTTTTTCCCCTGTGTAACTGTGCCTTTTAAAAAAGAAACCTAACACTTTCACATAAATTTGGAACAAAAAACCTGCAGTAACTACAAAAACACATCTTCCCCTTGTACATATTTTAACTTTTAATGCATTAATTTATTTAATATACATTACCTTGATTGACTTATCCATGTCACTATAACACAGAGAATTGAGAGAGATTTTAAAGGGCCTCCAAACAGGATTCAGATTGTTTTTAATAACCTGTTGAAAAAAAAAAAAAAAGGCAGAACACCATGGTTCACAGAGGTGGAAAGTAGTCATCATAATTGGTCATACCTTCACACTATGATTTTTGTATGCAAAAAAAACAATTGACTAATGCTGCTGTCATTGCAATCCAAATTCCAACACATAGGATATAAATCAAACTATTTTTAACATGCCATTGTTCAAAAAGGGATGGTCTCTTTCAGCTCCGTATTTTGCTAGACTTCACTGTCACCTACTATATCCTTCAGCTACTGCACTGCAAAAAATTAATCATTACATAAATAAGATACTTATTGATTTCTTATAATAAGCACACATATATACATACACACACATATAAAGGCATGAGCTCCCAAATATGAGTGGAAAAATATTACACTAGAATTTCTGAATACATCAATGCCCTGGAGATTACAATTCACTCTCACATATTATTTATTTTGAAATGTCATTTATGGAAATACACCATCAAGAAATTCACGGTGAAGTAAAGTAAAAACAGTGCATAAATATAAAGGGCCTCTCAAGCTAAACAATAAAGTGTTTTTTTATAAATAACACTGAAAGATCTTCAAAATTTGTCAACTGTTATATGTAAATATACCTGATACACCAAATAACGTTCTTACAAAACTACAAGAAACTACACATAACATGCACTACTTAATTAGTAACACCTAACAGCAGTAATACTTCCAACACTGTAGGAGTGCTGAGAAAGAAATCTCTCTTCAAAATGAAATCAGTAAAAATCAGCAGTTAGGAAAAAAAAAATTTGGATCTGTAAAATAAAGAACTAATCTGCCAGACATTTCTAGGCTGAAACAACAAATTCTGGATTTATTACTGAAGTTGATGACTGAAATCATCATAGAAAAGAAGAACCACCTCATGAGAGAAAGTGTAAGTCTGACAAAAGGAATTTATAGTTTCTTAATATCCATACTTCAAAATGAATACAGTCACCAGTTCCTGTGGGCACAGCACCTCAGCTGTAACTGGGCCCTGAGCTGCCACTACAGTGAGACACTTTGAAATTACTCTGAGCCTGGCAAGCTGCTGTCACAGGACCCCTACACCTGCTCCTGGGTGAAAGGCTGCTCCTGCTCAAGCACCGTTTCCCTCCCTCTGCATTCTCCTTGGCTTGCCCTTGCCAAGCCAGCATTCTGCACCATTACTTTCATTAGCAAAGGGTACAGCCAGGTGACACTTTCCTAAGAACAGCAGAGTCAGGAATGCCCAAGTCCTATCCCAGCACAGTGCAGAACTGAGCAAATGTCCTTGCATGAGTATGCAGTTCTTATGCAAAATATTTGCTTTCTCCTAGATTGCTCAAAGTTAAAGAAAAAAAAAGTGATTTCTTTCCAAATAGAATGGCATATATCAAAATCAGAATAAAGAGAATAAGGTAGATTTCCCAGAAAAGTCAGTGGAAGAGATGATGCAATTTCGAACTAGTCTGCACATCAACTCCAGGCCAGTAATTCTTTTTGTAAGGCATTGTATCTCTAGTACTGTGACACATTGGAAATTAAATAACCTTAACCTCCTTGCTGTTAACTGAAAATATCCTACCTCAGTTCTGTGAACCATCACCCAGTTTCCATCTCCAGTCTGTTTGTGGAATTCCAGATAAGGATCTGACTTTCCAAAAAAATCCTGTATTTAAATAACATGCAATTATCTCAGAACAGCCTGTAGCAGTGAACACCATAAAATTCTAGTTAACACACACTTAGATTAACAAAAAGTAAATTAGGAGAATAAAAGCTTTAGATGATGAAATGCAAGCCTGATTATATTACCACCTGTGAAAGAAGAATAGTAAGTGTGAAATGTCCTTGAATTTAGGAGAAAAATGCCCATATACCAAATACCTGACAGTTCAAGTAAAAGAATACTTATACTAGTAAATACTAGTATAAGATAGACAAGAAACTAAGGATTTCATCCAGTTCAAAAAAAGTATCATTAAATCAAAAGGTAAAAATAGAGATAATTTTCTATTATTTTTCTAATTCTGTTTTTAGAAGTCTCTCTATAGCCAGCCGTGTATTCAACATAACAAATTCATACATACCAAGTAGACTTTTCACTATTTATTTCAAAGATATAATGGGTAACCCTTTATATAGCCAGTGGATATCCCAAAACTCCCTTTTATTTATAAATAAATGTAAGGATTTACATTTAAATGGAAACATGTTGCTCGTGGACTAACCCTGAAATGTATTTATCTTACTTAGACATACATTACAATTCATTTCAAAACCATCAATGAAGTTACTCTGCAGCAATCTTACTTCAATTTATTTTTTAGTGTAAGTAAAATCTTAATGGATTTTAATATTTAAGCAAAAAATGAGAATGAATACTCAAATGTTTCCTGCTTTGACAAGACTATGATTTTACTGCTTTATCAAAGAAACAGCAATCACTTAAATACCTTATTGTCCAGTTTCCTTGCTTCTAATTCCAATACAACCACCCTGTTATCCTTTACTTCTTCTGCTGTAATCTAGGTAGGCAAATGAAAGTTTTTATTAGGAACTACAGAATTTTCTCACATTCACATCATTCCTATGACAGGTCCACTAAAAAAGCCCCCATGTTTTCTTCCAAATGAAACATGAAAAAATGGGGGGGGGAAGGGGGGAGGAGAGGAATAATTTGATTTGACTTTGGGATTCCATTCCATCTAATTACCATAAATAGTGACACTGACAAAGATATGCCCCACACAGGAGCCCACTGGATGCCCTCATGATGAATGCAATGGGACTTACACTACAGAAGGTGGGCTGCTATTGGATGACAAAGACAGATCAGTGGAGGAAAAAATATGCTTTACAGCACTATAGAAAAGACTCACTACATTCAAGCCACTAACTAAAAAAAACAAAACAAACCAGAAATAATTAAGGATGAACTCTGAAGACATTTATTTCTTCACTGTCTTACCGTAATGCTTCCTCTTCCAGCAGGTTTGCCATTTTTAAGTACTAATGGTTTTGTTAGAGTCCTGCTAGAAACTATCTGCCAAGACAAAATTTGAGTATCAAGTGTTATTAACACAATTTAATAGATTATCAAAGGAATTAAAAGAGTTAGTGAGATATTTTCATTTTAGTAATTTTTCCTTTTTTGTGAAGATGATACCATTACATTTAGGTCCCATAATCTTCTATAAATAAATAGCTAATAATTCACTTCAAAATTTTAAAATACATATGCAGATGAACACATGCAGAGCTTCAGGAGTAATAAGAATTAAAATGTCTTCTAGTAACATGACACACATTCATGAACAAAGGTAATACCTTAGGTTTCAATTTCAAATTGTTCTGTAAGTTTTCCATACATACCTTTAAAATGTATGCAAGGCATATTTCATAAATGGATTCAGCAAATAGATTTATAAACACAATATCTGTCACTCAAAAAACTCCTCATTCTTCCCCCCCACAGTTTCCAGCTGATTTTATTTTACCCTATTTTGGCAATGCCCCGTAAGTGTGTATATTCATTCTACAGGTCCTTCTTTACCTTAAGAATGAATTAATTTTTAATTAATTTCAGTTCACAATGCCTCTATCCTTATAATGCACTTAAAATAAAAATACTTAAGACACAGTGCAGGAAAAATCCCAAGATAACTCTTCTGAGAAGTGCCTTTGAAGGATCTCTTCAAATGAACAAGTTAAAAAGAAGCTGCCCAATTGTGATAGCATCAATAGCAGAGTATGAGTGGGAAATGAAAGTAAATCTACAGCTGGCAGAACTAAGATCATTGCTTGCATTCAGCAGAAAGCACATTACAAGGATAACATGGCCCATGTGAACACTCATACATTGTTCTACGCTGATTCTCTTTTTTGCAAGCATAAAAATAGGAATTTGAGTATTGCAGTAAATAAATAGCAATTACTACAACTTTGTGCTCATTTATAGTCCACTTACTTTTAGACAGCAATCCAACAGTCACCATCCTAGAGCACATTTCAGGGCATCATCTCAAGACCTTTTGCAAATAAAATGTATATACACAGAACTGAGGCTTGAAAAAACAAATGAAAGGCACCCTATTCAACTTAAGAGTACTCCAACTACAGAAGAACATAGTGATAAATTCAAAGTAAAAGTGGCTATTAATTTTCAGTAACTTAATTCTAAGGGAAATCATCTGCATGCTTACCTGTCCCAGTGTACATTCTAATTCTCCTAAGAAGTCATCATCACTCAGATCATAGGTTTTGTTATCAATGTCATAGATTCCAAACTTAAGTTTCTGAACAAGCTCAAAATAATAATCAATTAAGAATTTCTTGGCAAACTTTGGGTTCAAGGAATTCTTAACTCTTTCTGTGCGATCAACCTGAAATTAGAAAGATACCACTTTATCTGGTATTTCACAAACTAAACAAGCAAGCAAATCAAATATTGCATTATTAAATATATTCAAAAGTTCTTAAAGTAGAAAGGAGTATCTTATAAATCTTTCATCAAATATAAGTTATATTACAAAATATTATATTTCAAAAGCCCCTACTCTATGTTACTTGACCTATTTTTCATCACTCCCTCTAAAGTAGGACCTATTCCTGCACAGGGAAAACCAACATAAAATCCTGTATTGTCAAATCCAGGATGAGACTAGTTTTGGAGTACTATATTTATAAAAGCACATTTAAGCACTTAGAAGGCTTCTTCTGTTGGTCCACACATGGCTGGGGAACAGTGCTAAAAATCAAACAGTTTTAAGTATTTAATAGCAAATGATTATTAGTGTGCTGCCCATGTAACTATTTGTTGTAGTTTGACATAGCTTGGACTTTAGTAAAGGGGAAAAATCCAACCCACTAAACTATTAGAGATACAATCTAACAAAAAACGGTTCAGAAGTGCTGGAACAAAATTAAAATGTTTTAATGAAATCATATATTATAGTGTTTTAAAAGGTCCAACAAGTTAGAACGTGTTTTTAGCAGATTTGTGAGAAGCATCAGGCTGTACCTCATACCACTGCTGACCACTTGTGTTCTGGAGAAGCACACACAGAGGGTCTGACTTGGAACCAACATCTTTATCCAAGAGATTGGTGCAGGCAATAGTCAGCTCCACCTTTGTCACACACTGTGCCGCCATTTGTTACACTAGAAAGCAGCAACAGAAATCATCATTAAAATGGACTAAAAAGCAAATAATAGGATTGTCACAATGCATTAACTCTCTAACTGATCACAAGTGTTAGCCTGTCAGAAGTGATGGTTTGAGGTTATAATTTATGATGTACCAACATTATAGCATTTTTACTGTCACACTCTTGTCTTTTCCACAAAGGTATAAAGCTTAATTTCAAAATCTGCACATGAAAAAACAAGATCAGGCTTCAGAGAACGCTTGAGGAACCAAATGAAAAATAGGATATACCTCAAAGAAGGAATGGTGGTTTGAATTGCTGGTTTGAAACTTCACAAGCTTTAAATGAAATCCAAAAGCCCACATGAATGCCAGTATCTTATAATGTAGATATTATTAATAATTCCACGAATAAAGAAAACACATCCTCTACCAAAATGCTGAAACCCTAAGCATGGAAGAATTGGAAAGCAGGTAACAGGTAATCTTGCTTTAGTAAGTTGTTTAGCACAACTACAAATTTTAATAATAAAGATAAATACTTTGAAGTCAAATAACAACTGAGAAATTGGGGGAACTAATCTTTCTGAAGATTCATTCAAAAGAAAAAGAATAATGGAAAGCATCCCTACATTTTCTCTTTAAGTACCTCCATCATTGTCCACTGGACAATGTCCACTAAGACCAACAGATCTTAGAAACCTACAGAAACAACTTGATTATCACTTATGAATCCTACACTGACAAAACATGCATTTGCAAGCGCAAGGAGGTCTGAGCACCAGATTATTATTTTTATATATATATATTTATACATATATAAAGAAATCTCCATAATTATACACTTCAAGGACAGAGTTGATCATTTCCAACAACTCTTGGGGAAGTAAACCTCTACAGTACAATCACCCTTGACTCAAAGACTAAAACTTCCAAATCTTTCCACAAGCAGTCCACCCTGGAAGCTCCCAAGCCTCTTTAGTTCCAGGTTTGCCTTCTCTCCAGTAAATCCACAGTTTAGATCAAGTATCCCTCTGGATTAATTTATCATAAAAGTTAATAAGATACCAAAGAGAACCAGGCAGAAGGAAAGGCATGTGCTTTTACCTGGTCAGCTCACTAACAACATACACATTCATATTTGATTATGAAACTATACTCAACCCAGCCCAGCTCTCTTCCTTTCACTATTTGTAAGACTTTTCATGAAAAGGAATGATTTTTTAAAGGCAAAAAGGCAAAGGAACATGAAAAAGACAAAGAATAAACAAAAAATAGGAGAAAGAAAACATTGTGGGGTCTGAGGGAATTTTCCTAAGGCTTTTTGCATTTCACTAGGAATACACATGTGGTTTTATCTCCATTTTTCTATCTCAGCAATGGACTTTTGAAGACTGAAATAGATATAAATTATCTGTAAAAGAAACACTCAAACATCCATGCATATATTTTAAGAAGCACGTCAGATTCATAGAAATCCTCATGCACTTCCCAAACAGCTAAATGTGATGTCTTCTTTGAGTATCTTTTTGTTTCCATGACTTCAAAAAGTTTAATTCATTGTCCTTGAGGGGAAAAGAGTGAAGGTCTAAATATTAAAATAGCTTTTAAATCAATAGTTTTAGGCTTAGAAAGCATACCTCTTAAAAGCAGTCTGCCCCTTTTTTCCTGGTTCTCTTTATATGATTTTCCATTCCCTACTGCTTTCCTGGCTGCCAGACCAAGCTTATTGCCTTTTCCACGGAATCCAGTGCAGACTAGTACATGCTTAATGAGAGTTTCCAGAAAAACAACTTTCTGCTGACAAAATGATGCTCTAACTCCCACTGATGCTGCAACAGCAAGTAGAAAGGATTTGCATGAAACTCAACAGAATTTAAACTTGAATTGAGATGGATTTTCAAACCAGTCAAAATTTTCTTGCTTCAACTTGACTGAAACTCCTCATTATTAAGAGTCCTTGAAAGCACTCTTCTGTTAAGGTAGTATTTCCAAAATCACTGGTAAATGGATAGCATCCAGTCAACCTAAAAATATGGTCAGCTTTTTCACCATTTTGTCTGTGTATACTCACACTTGTACATCTCAACATGAGATGTACATTCTCACATGAACACACCAATTCTGTAACTTCCTCTTCTCCATGTCACCAACTCTCCCACTATGCATCTAATGTGGGAGAAGAGCAGATCAAGAAAGAGGTGCCATGCAAAAAGCATCTTTTTAAACATAGAGAAGGGAAGAATAAAAAAGAATGGCTCCCTTCTCTGAAATGCAAATACTCATTTGAGATGCAATAACTGAGCCCGTATTATATAAAAGACAATTTGTAACAAGGGTATGCATTTATTTAAGTGGAGAACACTCAAAATCCAGATAAAGAACAAAACTTGACAAAACACAAGATGGTCCTTTAATCTTTAACATATTGAGTTTTGAAAAATCCAAGATGAAAAATAATGTGAGGCATTTTTATCAGAAGTTTTCAGACTATTAGGAATCTATATTTGTATAATAGGTTGGAGAGGTCTGTAATACATTTCAAGAAATAATTTTGCTCTTTTACTCAAAAAATGTTTCCCCATAACACTGCTACATTTTACTGCAAATAGTTATACTGATTTTCAGCAACATTATAAACGTTAAAAGTTAGTAAAATACTTATTAGCAAGAAAAAGTCATGTCTCATAAATCCAAAGCAGTATTTAAGGTAGTGAAACTTAGTAAATAAACAAGAGATTCTTCTCTTATAATATTGCACACCTTACAGAATTTGCAGAGGGCATATATGCGTCACATATGTGCAGTCAGGAATCTTTCAAACAGCACTATCTGCTGGAGCTCTGCTCATGCTGCACAAATCCTCCTCATCCCAAACACATGAAAGGAAGAATTACTCCAGCTCCACCCAATTCTCCTCACATCTAAAAGCCTGTGTCAGCTGAAAAGTTCCCAAGGTTTGAGAAGTGGATGGTAGGGCTTCTAGAGATGATAAACATCCTCAAGGATCAGTCACTGCCAAGTAAGCAAGCAACCTCTCCTTGAGGACTTGATCCAATAAAGAGTCTGGCAAACTGATGACTTTTCAGGATGGTGAAAATAAATTAGGGCTGCACTAATGCATTACATCTTGAAACACCATCCTACATCTAGTAGGCAAAACAAATGTAAAATATTCTAGATACATGACCAGATTACTTGAACATTTGGAATTCTGGAATAACTTTACATGGACAGATTATATTGCTCAGGCTATGGCAGGATAAGCCTTGACTGCCAGTAAGTTACAACATACAATAAGAGATTTAGTTATTAAATTAGGTAGTGTTATTACAGTAGCTGTGCTCCACATTGGTCAATTTAATTAAAACCTTTGCTTTTCTCAAATTAGCAACTGTTTGCCCTCCATGTAGGGTACACCATAAAGGAAGGCAAAGCACACCAGTATGTGGGCAGTTGATAGCTCAGTTGTCCTTTCCATTGAAATAGCTTTTATGATTGCAAAAGCATATCAGGCATAAAAAAAAAGAACTGGACAGGAAAAGACTGAAAATTACTCTATATAATGTACATCTGAACTGCAGTGAAGTACAGCCACAAGGGATCCTCTGCCATGTCTAGGCTGCTCAAGAGTATGAAAAGGTCAACTAAGAATATGACAAGTCTTTCTGCTTGAGCTGAATTTATCAAAGCAAAAATCTAAACCAAGGACTAGTCTTGTCTTGCAGTTTTATAGATCAGAATGTTCTTTGAACTCATCTGATGATTCTAATGAAGATAAATGGTACACATCAAACAACTGAGCCATTGTCTGTTTTCCAACAGAAACTGCAACATGCCATTCTACCTGGAAGAGAACAGGTCTATTATCAGAATGATCCAATAGCACAGTTGTGAACTGCTAGACAGTAGCAACCTTCTCCATGCTGCAATGTCAGAGGACAGTATTGGCTTGCCCAGATAACCTTGCAGAGCTTTAAAATTACATGTTCCCAGTTATAGCTGCATCCAGTCTGACAAGCAGAAATACCCAACTATAAGACAAAAAGACTAAGGAAATGGGTTTGGCATCACTCACAAGTCTCAAACTTGTTCTGATGTAAATTATTGCAGTCATTGAACATTTCCTAGTTCCTGTGCACTGCTAATGGCAATAGAACAAAAATCTGTAATTTTTAGACAAGTCAGGGCCCAAATGAACACAGAGAGGCCACATGAAACTTGCAAATGAAGTCTATTCCTGATCAGCTAATCATCTTGCCATAATGCTCCACTTAAGCATTTAATGTTAGCTGTGTGTCGGACTGAAAAAGGCAGAAAATGCCATGTCTGCTGTAAGAAGCTGACAATGAAATTATGACAAATACATGCTTCTTCTCACTGATAGGGCTGGTAGCAAAACAATTGCTAGTGATCTTGGACTACATGCATATATCTTTTTTAAATCTCAAGGCAATCCTTCAGTTCTCAAGGAAACAGACCATCTCACAGGAAACAGACATTTCATACAAGGTAACAAAAGCTAAGACTGTTTCACAACCTAATTTCATCACTGCATTTGAAAAAAATCACCAAAACACAACTTCTCTAAAAATCCTACCTCCAAATCGAAATTCTGACTCCTCTTTTCAGTTTGTTTACAGGCAATACAGCTGGAAAAAATTGTCCAGCTGATGTGCTGACAACCTAAGTACCCGAGCACCTTGAGTCATTCTGTATTTAAAGAATCACACAAAACCTTGAGTGTAAGCTTTATCATGTAATAGTATGGATACAGCTGTCACTTCTTGAGTGACAGCTGTATCTATCTTGTAGGGTAGGAAGGCTCTGCAGAGGGCTCAGGCTGGATCAATGGGCCAAGGTCAGTTGTATAGGTTCACTAAAGCCAAGTACTGCATCCTGCACTTGGGTCACAATAACCCCATGCAGCACTACGGGCTTGGGAAAGACCAGCTGAAAATCTGCCCAGTGGTAAAAGACTTGTGAGGGCTGGTCAACAGCTGGCTGAACATTAGCCAGTGTGTGTCCACATGGCCAAGAAGCCCAAAGGTATCTTGGCTTGTAGCAAAACAAGAGTGGCCAGCAGGACAAGGGCACTGTCCCACTGCACTTGGAACTGGAGAGGGCACACCTCGAATCCTGTGTCCTCTTCTGGCCCCCTCAATGCCAAAAGGACATTGAGGTGCTGGAGCATGTCCAGAGAAGGACAACAGAGCTGGTAAAGGGTCTAAAGAATAAATCATATGCCAAATGGCTGAGGGAACTGGGAGTGTTAAGCCTAGAGAAAAGGAGGCTCAGGTATGACCTTATTGCTCTATAGAATTCCCTGAAAGGAAGGTGCAGCCAGGTGGGGGGTGGCCTCCTCCCAAGCAACAAGTGACAGGACAAGAGGACATAACCTCAAGCTGCACCAGGGAAGGTTCAGGTTGGACATGAGGCAGAATTTCTTCACGGAAAGTGTTGATAAGCATTGGAATGGAATGCCCAGTGAGGCAGTGGAGTCACCACCATCAGAGATGTTCAAGAAACATCTCATTGAGGCACTTATTGCTATAGTCTAGTTCACAAGATGGTGCTAGGTCAAAGGTTGAACTTGATGATCCTGGAGGTCATTTTCAAACTAAATGACTCTATGATTCTATATGCACTATTTAGTGGAAGGAATTGGAGCATTCTGAACTAAACAAGTAAAATTAGGCTGATAAAACCCTAATGATCACACTGCTCATTTTTCTGGGGATTATGCCAATCAAAACCAAAAGCTAATATTTAAGAACTCTGAGGTATATGCATGAGAATGGAAGTATGGTTTTCTGCATGGGGAATGAATCATCTATTTATACAAGCTTTAAGATACTCTATTGGATTGGTAGCACACTGGTATAACAAGTCAAGCAACTATATTCAGGTTGCTTCCGTATATAAAAAAACCTATCACTAAGTTACGTTGCCAAAGAACATGTTTAGAATTCTATTAAAAAGAAAAAAAAACACCACTGCACAGAAAATATTCATTTGACTTCTAGAACACCTGCTCAGAAAATTACTTCAACGCAGTTATTTCTAAATATCCTACTGGTGGGTTTCTGGTTTGTTTTTTTTTTAACTTTCTATACTTGTGTTTGCCCTTTAGGCACATCTTTAATGCTTGACTCTTCCCAGCATCTTCCTCACACAGAAGTATTTTCAGTGATGTTTCAATTCAAGTGTGCTCCACTATAAAAGGTAATATTGTGCCTTGAATAAGAAAAGTAAAAGTACAGATCTCCTGACTTCAATATTCAATTATTTTAAGCATTTAGTGGTAAACCAGAGGAACATGAGGAATATTTCCTTGCATATATGTTTATATGCTTTATCAGAGTATCTTTATACCAATTATTTCATGTAAAACAATCTATCAACTATGCAATGTGAGTAGTAACTTAAATCGTGTGCTCTTCATTGCAATTTCTGTGTAGAGCCACTTACTGATTGATTACATAATTAGCATTACCCACAAGAAAGAAAAACTATCTCACTAAAACTTTCTGTACTTTACTGCAGAAACAAGATGCAGGTGAACACATGCTTTAGACTAATCCTTTGTACAGTTAGTTTCAAGGGATGTTGTTACTCTTCACAGTTCTTAAAAATGAGTTACAGTAACTTACAGCAGAGGTCTGCCTCCGGGCCTCTCAGCAAAAGGCTAAAGCTTCAATCAACAGTAGCACTAAAATCTGAAATGAAAGGAAATTAAAACCAAGAATTGTTATTCCCACAGATCAATCAAAGAAAGAGGTTTGAAGGCATATGGTTTGAGGAATTACAGTTCCTCTAAAAATAAATAACCTGTCCAACAGTTTTATGTCTCCATGACAGCAGCACTGAAAAGATTCCTCAAGGAAAACTCAGAGCCTTTGCTAGAGAATAATATAAACCAAATATTATAAAAGTCCAGCAAGAAAAGTACTTTAAGATTTTAAGTACAAAGAACCGATTACTGGTTTTGCACTATTCATTAAATTCTCTTTTTTTTCAATAAGGTGACTGTGGAATAAAGTAGATCAAAATCAGTGGCTCCCAATGTTGTTTATGCTCTAACAAACCTGTGCATTCTTACACAGCTAAAGGATGACGAAGAGAAGTCCATGAAATCAGTATTCCACAATGGTCCAGTTCATCTCATATAAACAATAACAATACCTTGAAACCAACAATCACAAAACTGCACTTCACTGCGGCCCAACGGAATTTCAAACTTTCCTGCACTCAAACCAAGAGCTCTCCAGTCAGCTGCCCTTCAGTTCTGTATCACAGCACTTGCACTCAGCATTCCCTGTGCCTGGGAGGCATTATTCATGCTCAGCATATCCACAGGCAGTGAGTCCAAGACAGGCACACAGCAATTCCTGGAACCATCAGATAATCGCACATATGCTAATCACCTGCCATGAGGAATTTATAACAACCCTTCTGAGTAGGGGAAGTACCAGAAGCAAACTGCCCCAACTAGCACTAATTCAGCTGCCTCCCAAATGTATCTCTGATAAAGCAGTGCGTGAAAGTGCACTTGATCCATCTACAAGATGGAACAGATCTAGAGGATAAAATCTTCCTTCAATCAGAGAACAAAGTACAAAGCAAGTGATCCAAATCAGCAGACTACTCCTTAAACAGAAGCCTGGATCCAGCAACCAAGCCCTAAAATTCATCTATTCATAAATCCTTCAGACACTTAATAATGCCCTTTCAAAATGTCTGAGCAAAAGCATCTCATCTAAAGCAATATTAAAGATAAACCAAAGAAACCAAACAGAATTACAGAGTAGATGAAAAAGACCTTTAAGATTATAAAAAAACCACACCACAATTCTACTTCCTGCCTGCTTGCTTGCACAAGCCACACCACACCTTCAAATGTCATGCTAGGAGGGGCCTGTATTCATCTTTGCCTAACTGATCTATGAACAGAAGTAATTTTCTTGGACTTAACAGGAACTAATATCTACAAATATTAAGCTGATCATATACTACTTATATTGGCAGAGCATGCTGACTTTCACAGGAAAATAAACATGAAGGAACAGAAAGTATCTTACTCTTTAACTTTGTCCCGAAGGTATTTCCTTTAGGAAACTATGCAATGACAGCATTTGTTCTTAAATCAAATTAAGGTGAAAAATAAATAAAAAAATAAATTCAATCCCAGATATGTGTACAGTTGAGATTTTAGTTTATTATCTCTAACACCATGGTTTCCCTTTAGCATTCCATTCTGGAGAAACATTTGGCATAAAAGAAGGCTGTAGAAACACTATGGTACCAACTCTGCAACTTTAGAATTCTGGCAGATGACATTTAATCATATCTCAGTTATTCAGCTTACCAGAAACAGATTTTTTTCTTTCAATGGCTGAGCCAAAATTAGTCTAATAATCACTTATAATTCATAGATAAATGCATAGATTAATTTTAAGACTTTTAGCACAAACATACTTGCTGCAAAAACACCACATTCTTCCTAACACCACAACAGATAAACAAAAAGACCTCTGTCTTTTACTCCTTAAACATCTTTCCCGATTTTTTTCTTCTAATATATTTTTCTTCTAACACTTTTCGGTGTTCTGCATGCACCTCAAAATAACTCTCCTCTATGATCATATGCATATGAAGGTAAAATTTAAATCTCCTACTGAAAAAAAAGAATAGCTGTGATTGACTGCATTTACTTTTACTAAACAAACTTTTTGCACCATCACAGAAATATCTTTAACTCGAACCTTCAGGGACATAACCTTCCAGGAAAATAAATGTTAAATGTTGGAGGCAGGGCAATACATATTACTTTGAGGATACTTAATGTACTTTTAAGATAGGAGTATGTAAGCAAAAGTGAAGAGATTTCACGTTTTAAAACTTTTCCCTAGTGGAAGGGTAAGTTATGACAACACGAACGTTATCTAAGGGTTGTCTTGTATATATTATGTAACTACAGTGAATAAAATAAACAACCACCCATTCAACCAGAAAGAACAGCATGTGGTTTTCAGGAACGGTGCTGACTCTCGACAGCCTCCTCTCCCAGAGTTAAGGGTGCTTTTCAGAGTGGCGTTTACACCTCCACAGATCGGCACACGTTCTCAAACCTTCAGGCCTACAGCTTTAACTTCACCGAGCTCCACTACCTGGGCCCCGGCGGACGGGACAGCGATCCCTCGGTCCCAGCAGCAGCAGCGGACAGCGCGCTCCGTGTCCCTGCAGGAAGCGGGGCCGCACCTGCGGGGACGCTTCACGCCAGGAACGGCCCGGACAGCACCGCCCGGAGCGCTGCCCTGCCGCCCCAGCCCCGCACGGGTCCCGCTGGACAGGGCAGAGGGCCAAGAGCTCAAACCCCGCGGGACACGGCGGCCCCTGCGGCACGGCCGGCGCCCACCCTCACCTGCAGCGCGGCGCCTCCGGACCCCC
>VZTB01010984.1:22349-51388 GCA_013397245.1 Thryothorus ludovicianus
GGCAGCGCGGCCGCTTCCTGGGACTGCTTGGAACGCGGGGGCGTTGGGGAGTCACCGAGCCCGGAGGCGTTTAAGGGAAGACGGGACGTGGCGCTTACTGCCAGGCTGTGTTTGACGTGGTGGGGGTCGGTCGTAGGTCGGACTCGGTGATCTCAGGGACCTCTGCCAACCCAATTCCCTCTGGTTCCCACGGGGTGTGGTCGCCGCTCGCCTCCGCGGAGCCGCTGTACCGGCGTGAGGGTGGAGGCTCCGGCACCGCGGGGCGTAGCGGAGGGCTGTTTGTTTGTTTGTTTGTTTGTGTGTTTGCTTGTTTGTGCGAAAACTGAGCCCTGGGCTCGTTTGGGCAGTAAGAATTTGATTTTTGCTTCTAACCTTGTGTTTGCTCCATACTTACGGTTTATGTACAGTCAAGTGCACTGTTCGTGTTTCCAGGCGTAATCGTGAGCTTCTCTTGAATTTTAAATACTCGCTTGTTGAAGTGGCGTTTTGTCTTAAAAGGACTTTTTAATATTTTAAAGTCTTTTTTTTTTTTTTTTTTTTTTTTTTGCTCAGAATCTGAAATATAACCGGTGATACAGACAAGAAAATCCTTCTTTAACTCAGAGTGGTAATATTCATTAATACCTGTCTTATGATCCTACACAGGTGCTTCGAAAAAGCCTTCAGAGGGGGGCTGTGCTTTCTGCGGGGTCCTTTTTGGTTTATGAAGCTCACAAGCTGATTTCTGGCTTTGCTGAGGTTCATGCAAGCTTCAAAGGTAATATTTTCAAATTTTAAAGCAAATTTTCAAATTCTGATGTGAAACATACAATTTTTAGTGCCAGAATTACAGAGGAAACTGATGTAATGGTTTTGATTGTTTTTTACATTAAAACTGCATGCAGTGTCATTTCATGATAAGATGCTTTTGAATTGATTAAATTCAAATATTGAATAAATAAAGAAAATATGGGTGGTGTGGTAGCACTTCAACAAGTGATTATTTCAGGTGTAACCAAAAGCAGATTAGTAGCTCATCCTGTCAGGGAAAGAACACGTGCACAGGGTGGATAATAGCTAATTTGTTGCCCAATCTTTAATTGACTCTTATTGAAAAGCTATGAGTCTGTTAGGAATGCAGACCAAAGCTTAATCTATTTCTAGAAATTTTAGTTAGCTCAGGTTTTCAGTATGAATACTCTGTGATTCCTGTTTAATCTAGTTGAGCAACACCAAGATAGTACTTCATATGAAATTGAGAAATGTCTTCTATTAACACTGTAAAGGGAAAAGCAAAGCCTTGCTTTACCTACTAGAAAACAATTCAACAAGTGGTAAAATGCTTTTTCATATCCTTTGAATAAGAATAGTGTCACTGTGGGAAGAACAGTAACAATATCTTAAAAGGGCATATTGTTGCAGACTTAAAACTTGTCTGTCTAAGTAAGGACTTTCAGAGTAAGCCTGACTGAAAGGAGAGTGAGCATAAACTGGATGCATGCTCACTGCATAGTTGAGGTAGTAGCCAGTTCAGGTAAACTGTTTCTCTGTGTCTCAAAAAGGGGAATATCTTAGATGTTTATGCAAATAGAAGTAATTCAGATAATAAATTTTTAAATTGATAAGGAGCTTTTTCATGTGCTATAGCAGAAGGAGCATCAGTGAGTAGATTTGAAATAGCTACTCAGTACACAATTAATAATAATAATGAGCAATAAAGAATTCATCATTTCTCATGAGGAACATAAATAACACTGCTTAGTTGTCTTTGGTCTTTTCAGTGCTCCCACGTGAATCTGACATTTACACTGCCAAGAAAAGCAATGCTAATAGGCTTTCTATACAAGACATGTAATAAATATGGTGAAAATAAGGGTGAAATAGAAATACCTGAAAAATACTCTAAAGTAATGAAAGTTTAATAATTTGCATAAAACTCTTTGTTGGAAATGCATTCAGAAGTTTTGAGTTCTGAGTATTTAGTCATTAGATATGTTTGTAGTGTTCAGGTCAGCAAGCTAACATAACTGTTCAGTGAAAATCATACTGAAGATGTACCATGGAGCTCATTTTGGACACTGAAATCCAAAGTCCACGTAGACCATTATCTTATCTTTGAAAGAGTTGAAAGAAGACATTTAGAGACAGCAAGGTTAAAAATTATCCAGAACGAATTGATTTAGGTTCTAGGATCTTTTTAAGCTGAAGAGGAGGCTTTTGTGTTCAGTAGCCTTCCATGTTTTTCTTCTGCTGTAAAGAAAACTCTGCTGACTTTAAACTTGGCTACCATATTTAGTAGGTAACTGGAAAAAGGAAACCTTATAAACATGATTAATTTTTATGAAAGGGAATAGAACTTATGTTTTGGCTTTTAAGTTTGATCATGGACCCAGGAGTGATACTAAAGAGACAATGAGCATAGGTAAAAGGTCTGTGAAAAATTAGACAAGGCTTTTGACTGAAAATTTTTTAATGTTTTAATGGTGGCAGAAGAGTAAACTTGTAGTTTGTTCTTCTCCTGTACAGTTGCATACATCAAGAAAATTACCCATCTGCTTCCCTTTGGATATTTTTCCTTGTAATTCCATCTTCTTTTCATGCTATAATTCTCTGTAGTGTGGTGTTTGATAGTTCTGTTTCCTGTATGCTGTTCCAAGTACTATATTTATTTATATATTATTTTATTTATACGTTATTATATTCATCCTCTTGGGGAAATGATATTCCCCCACCAATGTTGTGTTTCAGAGTATTTTCTAGAAAAAAGAAAGTATCATAAAAATGATACTTAGTTTATAAATTGATACTCTAGAAAGCCAATTCTGATTTTTAAAATAATTTTTGCTATTAATATCTTGAACACACAGGAGTTTCAGTAGATTAATTGTAATTTTTGGAGTTGTATTTGGGAAAATCCTCAAGACTTTGGTCAGAAAACCTTTAAGCAACATTTTGTTTTGGCTTGTGAGTAAATAGTGGGACCCACTCAATCTGCAGTAATGTTCTGGCAGAACTGTGGAACCATGTTGAAAATGAAGAACACTTTTTAAAGTTGAGGATTTTTTCATTGTTACTGTAAAATTCTCTACATATACTAAAGAAGGGGCTTTGTTAGTCTTAACTCTCTACTCTGGTCCATTTTCCCTACATTTTTTTTCTTTTCTGCCGTTTTGTGATGCCATAACATCACAAGTTAAAAAATAACTTATTTCCAGTAGTCTGATGCACTGAGAAAGACACCTTGGAATGTTAAACCTGTCAAGCAACCAAAGCTGTTTCTCTGAAAGCTGTTGTAGTTTCTTTCACTTGAGAGGCACCGATTGTCATCCTCGTTGTGCATTGTACACGTTGCTTATTCAATCCTGCTGTGCTTGTAAGTTTGAAATGATGGCCTAAAAAATCAGCTGCATCATTTTCAGCTAGGCTGTCTTGCTTTAAAATGTTTTGGTTTTGGTGCTAATGTTTTAATTAACTATAATTTGTTCTGCTGTTTCCACAATTTTAATTCCTTCCTAAGTGGAAGATGTGATAGAACAAGCAGACTACCTGTATGGGAGTGGAGAAACAGAAAAGCTCTATCGGTTGCTGGTTCAGCATAAAAACAGGTACTTCACTGCCTTGGGGCATTGCTGTGGTTTCTTTGCTGTGCTCTTCTGTATCAGATTTTCAACTAATATTCTCATTGTGGAATGCTAGTTTTCACCCTTATGTAAGTAAGTAGGAAAGAAGGACTTAGGATCTTTTTCCTCCTAATGGAAAAATGAATGAAGAAAGAACTGGTAGCTGCAGAAGGTGAGGGTTAACCCTGAAGTTTTTCAGTCATGCTTGTTTATTTTGTTACTCTAAGAATCCTTTAAAATACATTGTAAAATTCTGAAAGACTCTCAAGACTCTATTAAATTAGTAAGCCAATGGTAGTTATCTAAAGTTTCATGAAGTGTAAGGAGTGTTCCAGTATGTTAACAAAATAAAACTTAAGATCCTTTACATTACAACATTTGATAAAGTGATATAAATAAATACATAAATGTATAGGTTTGTGTGTTGGTGGTGTGGCTAATCTGTGGGGGTTTTTCACTGTTTTTCTAGGAAGAATTAAATAATTTATGTACAGTTAAAGGAAAAAAAGATGCATAATGGTTTAAGTATTCCAAGTAAGCATCAATACAAATCAGAAGAGTGCTGGAAAAAAATACCATCGAGCTAAGAACAGAGTAGCCCTCCTTTTCCTTCTGGTGTTTTGAGTGGTACCATTGGAGTTTCCTAAATCTGCATCTTTTCTTTGAGAAAACAAAAACCTTTCCTGCAGATGCGTTTGCTCTGCAGACCAGAATGGCAGAACAAAGGTATTGGCAGACAGTCTGCAATAGTGGGCTTTCATTTGCTCTTTGGGGTTATTTCATTTGCTCCTGGGGATGTCCATAGCACAGCATGACAGATGCCCTGTCACCCACTTGACATACACTTTAAAAGGCTCCTTTTTTGCTTTGATTGCTTTTTGATTTTGCTCCTGATTGCTTTAAACCGTCGGTGTTTCTTTCCGTAACCAGCGATGATGCAGAGCTGTTGTGGCGGCTGGCACGGTCATCACGGGATCTGGCTCAGCTTGGCACTACTTCTGCAGAGGAGAAGAGACAGCTGACATACGACTCCCTTGAGTATGCAAAAAAGGCACTTGAAAAAAATGAATCAAATTTTGCAGCACACAAGGTGAGCCATGCAAAGTAACTGAAATCTTGTTTGTTAATTGCTGCTTATGGAAAACAGAACAAATGTCATTGTGCCGTTTTAGGAAACTTCAGCAGCATTTAACTTTTCAGTTGAGAATGAATGAGACTTTTAGTTCTTCCTAATGTTTTTGGAAGATTTGAGTTCAGTCTTTTCCAGGTAAACTTCCTCTAGGGAAAGAGAGGAAGAAATTCAGTTTGTGCAGGACCATGGAAAGAAGTGGCTGATCAGGGTGATTACAGCTGATGTAATCAGTTCCTACTGCCCTGATGTAGCCTTAAAAATGTTGTAGGTCCCACATTCAGCTTGCCTTTTCTGTAACTCTGTGGAGTTTCAGTGGAAATATTTCAGGCCCTGGCTGTATTCTGCACTTTTTTTTTGGTGCTGCTTTTCTCACAAGCAAAGAGGTAGCAAAATGTAGTCACTTGCCTTGGTATCTTGGACCAGAAGAAGACATTGATTCCTTTTATACACACAGGCCAGCATCTTGCTCTGATGTTGCTTGAGGTGTTTACCATAAATATTTATTGCATGTTGTAATTTGTGGTGGTGGCAGCTGTTCTGGTTGGAAGTTTTTTAAAATGTACTATTAATATAGTGCTGTATTAAATGTTTTATTTTTGTTGTTTGAATTACAGTGGTATGGAATTTGCCTCAGTGATGTTGGAGACTATGAAGGAATCAAGACTAAAATTGGAAATGCTATTATCATCAAAGAGCATTTCCAGGTAATGCAGTTTTTGCATATGACAAGATTAATGTGTCCCAGGTGCAGATTGTGTGACAGCTGGTAACTAATTTTTGGTGAAATATTGAAAGAATACTTCTGTTCAGACTTCCTAGTAGCACTTTGTTTTTTTGGGTTACTGTGACATGTGCTCTAGGAATGCTTCAGAAAGAAGGAGTGCAAATTCTGTCCTACAGTAAACTAAGTTGCTTTAGAAGGGAGTATTGAAATAACTGAAGTACTTTAGACACCTCTTAGGACCAGATCAGTTATAACTGTGATATTGAGAAATGGCAGTGTGGCTGTCCTTTTAACTGTGGATTATGTAACAGTAAGGGACAAATACTGGAGAAGACAGAGAACTACTAATTTTTTATCAGTAAAAATTATGTCAAAATCTGAACATGCCAAATCTCAAATGCAGCTTTTAATAACCTACTAAAGAGAAGTGCTTAGACATCTGTCAGTGTCATCAGATTTTTGGAGGTGAGCTGATTAAGTTGTGTACTAAATAAATAGTGTGTTGCCTTGAAATTCTACATATCACAGTCTGGTTTAATTAACAGTAGGATAACAAATCTATTTTAAAAGGTATTTTAATCCGTGTGTCAGAACAATTTCTTTACGTATTGTATTGGTTTTTTCTCCCCTCACCAGAGAGCCATTGAATTGAATCCAAAAGATGCTACAACAATTCATCTTATAGGCATTTGGTAAGATGTATTTTCAAATTAAAGTTAGCACATGGCACCGAAAAATGCCAGAGTATAAAATATCTTGCATGAATTGCAGAACTGCTTGGAATAATTTAGAATATACTTGGAATTTATGCAAGTGTAAAAACCTATTGAGTAGATATAGGACATCATGCCTTGAAAAAGTCTAGCTATTAATTCTTATGCAGTTGAAAAAGATGAAAAATAATTGTTCATTTAATTTATTCATATGGAACTATTAAAAACTCCTTTTGCAGATGTTAAGTTGGCTTCATAGAACCCATAGTGGACATCAGGGATAGCAAGTAGTAGCTCATTTTGTTCTGGAGTGTGAATGGAGTCAAAACTCAGCACTGAGTTTCCACTGAATTTCAGTGATGGCTGCAACTTAATACAATCCCTGAAAAACTGTCAAAAATAAGATGTATTCCTAAAGTATTTCTGTTACTATCTGTCAGGATACAGTATTTTAAAAGTTACTTTAAATAAAGGGAGCTTATAAATGCACATGTATTAAGCAAAAATCATTGGAATTTAATTTACTGCTCAGTGAAAATGATACTAAGAATTCCTGTTACTGTTACATAGCAGGCAAATGGACTGGAAATAAAACTTTGCATACTAACCATTCTATTCAAGTGGTGTGATGGAAAACAATATCATTTATGTGTTAGTAAGAAACTCCAGACAGCACTTTTGGTTATTTGTCTGAAAAAGACCAAAGGTGTTACATTGTTTTACTGGAGATATCTATTGTAAGATTGAGAGATTGAAAATAAAGTAAGGCACTGTATTTCCAGCTTGAAAAAATACTAAAACCCACAGTCATTTTTTCTGTGGTTTTTTTGGTCCTGAATATCAAAGAAAATTATAATCTACTGCTCTAGAGTTTTTTACTAGTTCAGAAACTTTGTTTTTTCAGCATACACAGTTCATTCCTGCATGATCTAACAATTGCAATAGTCCAGATTTTTAAGCAGAAGTATATGCTACCAACTGACTAAGCTTCAAAGTCTGTTTTGAGGTAGGAAGCTTGTTCTGGAAAACACTTCATTGTTCCTAAGGAAAATTAGAAAAGATGATCAGAAATGTTAGATTAATATTGCTCTTGGCTCTAAAATATTCCCATGCTGTATATTTAAGTGTACTCCTTACTGAATTCCAGAGCCATCTTGATATGAAACTGGCATTTACTATCAGCCAGTTCTTGAGTATTTTATTCTTTTCTCTTTCTAATCTGTCCTGCACTGACTCTTTCTGATAAGGCACATCTAATGACAGAATTTCCACTCCAGCTGTGTATTCCATGTCTTGCAGCCCTCTCCTCCACATATTTACAGTTACTAATTTTTCACCTCCTCTACAATGCTCTATTTTACACAGTGAATAACAATTGTAATCTCATTGTGGGAGGCTGCTAAAGTGAATATCATTGTTTAATGTTTGCACTTGAAATGCTTCAATAAAAATGTTAAATAAAGCACCAATAAGGTAGGTGATTGATTACCTCTGTTGTTTAGTAGATGGAAAAACAGCATAGCATGGCTTAGCCTAGAGCACAGTGGTTTGATTCTTGAATTTATTTTCATTCTTATAGATCAGAGGCTCAGGAATGTACTGCAGATCTACTTTATATTAATAATTGAGAAAAGCAAAGTAGTGTTGAGGTAAGGCAATGACATTACTCAGTTGTGCTGTTTTTGCAAATACATTAGAACAAAATACACATAAATCACTAAAATCTTTCAAGCTTAAAATCTGTCTCATGCTTAGTAATTGTCCCAGTTTTTTTAGCTAATGTAGTTAGTTGGCAGTAAAACACACACCAAAACTTCTTTAGTAGCAGCTTCACACATCTTGCTATTTTCTTTTACAGATGTAAGGACACTCTTATAGAACTTGCAGTGTGTGTGCAATTGGAATCAACAATTATGACATCCAGTTTTTTGTCCAACAATTATGAAGACTGTTGTCGAAAACGAGAAATGTGAAGGGTAGATATAAATGTTTCTTTTTGCTTCAGGTGTTACTCCTTTGCTGAGATGCCTTGGTACCAAAGAAAAATAGCTGCAACACTGTTTGCCACACCACCAACCTCCACTTTTCAAGAGGTACAGTACAAAAATGTTTCACAGATTATTATTTACCCCCCCACAAAGCTGATGATATACTTTTTCCTTATTTTCCTGCCAAAAGTGACCTCTGATTATGGAATAAGCATGGAGTTGTGAGTTTACAACTGTCAATAATAAACTTTCTCTGTTACAGGAGAGTGAGGGGTATCTAAAAACATAAAAACCTTTAATTTTCTTCAGCTGTAGCGCACACAGAATAGTGTGAAGTACTTTATGTAGTTTTTGCATAAGAAAATAAGCTATATGTAATTTAGTTTGTATTTACTGTTGTGCTCTGTTGAAGATGTCTGTACTAGTCTAGTGCTGATGATTTACATGGTGTTATGCCATGTACTTATTTGCTAGTTCTAATAGAATTTATACCCTTAAATGCAAAAAGCAACAGCTTGCTTTGTTGTTTAAGATGAACAAATACACTTTCATTCTCTGGCCACATAGGGTGTGGGTTTTTACAGTTTAAAGTGCTTTTGTTCCTCTTTTCTATGTAGATTCCTGCTGTCATACACCCTAAAACATACTATCCAGATGTTTATCCCTTAAAAGAGTGTGACTAAAACTGTGTGTGTCTAAACCACTGTGCATCTTCTTTAAACACCCATGCATATATAGAAACTTGACAATTAAATTGGTAATAGAAAAGTTTGGTGCAGCTGTTTTAATCTGTTTGTTTAGAGCAATCTTTGTTTTGTTCTCCTGAAGTGGGGGGCAGGAGTCACTAGAAAATAAATGTGGCAGGCTGCTTGATGTTACACAGAAAGCAATTTAAGAGCTGATTGAAAAAGAAATAAAACTTTTTAATGGAATGTCAGGCTTGTAAGTTTAGATGAAAAACCACTCTCAGTAGAATACAAAGTGTCAGCCAGGATTTCAAATACTTCCAGAATAATGCCAGTCCCAGCATTCAGTTCTGTAGAACTTAAACTCACTAAAGAAGCAAACTTGTCCTGGTAAGGTTTCTGCAGTTTCAGTACAAAATCCAGTTTTGTAGATATGTCCACACTCTCAAGTTCTGTCAGAGCTCTTTCCCTCTAACTACCACCATTAGGAAAAGGTAGAGATGGACTGAAATTTTGTATATGCTGGATGGGAAACTTTTTGAAAATGTGTGCATATCATAAGTGTTTATCCTCATGTAAGAGGTTACCAACTGGGAGTCATTTCTCTCTCAAATATTTATTAATGTCCCAAATAATAAGATTTGTTTCATCTATTAAATTTATACATGTGAAATGGATGGGAAGACTGCAGGTGTGCTGGATAGTACAAACAAACCTCAAAATTTATCTTGACAAGTTGAATTGGAAAAGCACAATCCAGTTTCAATCCAGGAACAAATAGGAGGTACTACACTTCTGGAAAAAGTAGTAGGGGGATAGTTGGGTAAGTACTAGTTCTTTTGAAATGGTTTTAAATCTAATTGTACATTGAATGAGAACCATCAGTTGCATGCTGAATTAATAAAAATAAGATCATGGACAGGAACTCCTTCAGGTATGTGCATAAGACTTTAGATTGACTGTTGTGTTGGGTTTATTCTCCACTTCAAAGAATACAACTTTGTCTTTTACAGGCTCTTCATTACTTCCACATGGCAGAAGAAGGTGAGACTTGTGGCTTGTTTTGACTGAAAAATACCTTTGCCTTGCAGTAAACATCCAGCTATCCCTATTACCTTAATAACTGTAGCCACCAAACTCAAAACAGTAGCATATGATCAGCTGATAAATGTGGTGTGCCAGTCAGCACTGGGCTGTTACATGGGAACATTTTATCAGAGATACTTAAAATTATGTTACACACTTATTAAAGTATGTTACTCACCTAGCATACATCACTTACAGTGTAACATGAAGATTTTTTCAGAGTAAATACTAAAGTGAAATTTGTACCTTTCTGAGAATAAAGTACTCTTCCCTAAGGAATTCAACAGGAGCACAGGGAGGCAGAAGAAATAAAAAAAGGGAATTCTGTGTTACTTTTTCAGAATTTTCTTAGAGTTCAAAAGTCCTCTGTATTCTAAACAGAAAACAGAAAAAGCAGACTTTTTATTATTTCAAAAGGTGTTATGATCAGAGTGCCAATCTGACAGTTAAACTGTCTACATGACATAACCAAAAAAAAAATGTCATTTCTCCAGGAGTGAAACCATAAACAAAATTCACTAACTGAAAGATGAAGGAAGACAAGGGAAGACAGTGTTCTATGAGAGATTTGTACATAGTTAAATTTTTGAAGATTAGAGGAAAGGCTTATAGTGTGTCTTCCCCTGAGTGCCAAGTAATGCAGCTGTGAACTGGAATAGTGAACTTAATCTCAACATTTGCCTCCAAAACACCTCCATGTTTTGAAACCTGCCCTTAAATCCAGCAGTAGAGAAAGCCTGTGCTGGATGTAGGAACAGCAGGCAAGATTAGTCTTTAATAATGAATGATGCTTTATAAAAGGAAGGTTTAAATCTCTCCTTAAAAAATATTCAGCAATAATTAAATTAAAATATAAAATAAATAAAAATAAAAAATATGTGCAGCAATAATTAAATTGGTATCAGTATGTGCTAGCAATTGTGCTTTATTTTCCCTTGCCTATACTTGCAAAACTGGTCGCATTGCATGTTGTACCTGCTAGGTCCAGAAAAGCCCAGAACCTGCAAAGCAAAGCTGTTATGCAATAAGCTCACTTCTTTGCTCTTTGTGAGGAATCTAGTGTCATTTAGCAAATTACTAGTTAATATAATTGTTTTTGAGACAAAAATCTAGCAAGTGAAGGTTTTACATTGGCTTCCTTCTGATCCAAAGCCAAACTATGTTTCCTGAAACAAGTATCAAAGTACAATACCAAAGTATAGTATGCTGTTAATTCTCACTCAAGGGTTTTCTCCTTCCTCTATGCAGCTGATCCAAATTTCTACAGCAAAAATTTGCTCTTTTTGGGAAAAACATACTTGAAGTTAAACAATAAGAAGATGGCTCTTCTGTGGTTAAGCAAAGCAAAGGATTATCCTGCACAGACAGAGGAGGACAAACAGGTGGGAAGTTAAGAACTCTAATTGTACAATCATATATTGTATCCAAAATGTATGACATCATGGCAGTGGATATGTTTCATAAAATTTACTCAGGGGAAGTTACAGTTCAGCATATGATTCAGCACATAATTCAGAATCACATCAACATCAAAAAATTCTAGTATCTTACTAGCCACCTCTGAAAATAGTGGCTGGAAATACTCTGTTTTATTCATAGCAGAGAACTGTTACCCTCTCTTCTTCATGGTAGTTTCACAGTGCTAACAATGACCCAGCCTTAGCTGTGTTGCTGAAGTTCAGGCAGGCACCTGCACTAGCCTGTTCCTATGTGAACACAAATTCACCTTCCATATACCTGAAATGGGTAAGGTAGGAAGTACATTTTGGAATAGCTCAGAATCATGTGACCACAAGGAAGAAAAAAACCCAGATGTACCAAAACCTTAATATTGCAGTCCTTTCCAGGCCCCTAAGGAGAGATTGAGATGATCTGAATAAGACAGGTTAAGGTAATATATCTTCAACAGCAAATCTTCAGTGCTAGATGACATGAATCACTTAATTACCCTTTGAAACTGTGCAGGATTCTGGTTTGGAGGGTAGGCATCTGCTTCCTTCCTAAACATTCAAAGTACTTTTAGAAGAGGTCATAAATTACACTTGTTCATACCTGATAATGCATTCAGTGTAAACCAAAGCAATTGCAGTTACCTTTAAAGAACAATCCTGTTAGCATCAGGACTAACAAAGCCTCATCTCCATTTGATTTTTCTAACGGCAGTTGATTGACCTCTGTTTCATTTAGCACTAAGCTGCAGTTGAGATGCACATTGTGAATGTCCATAAAACACTCTGAATGTCCAAAGTAAGAAAGACTTTGGTAGGATTTTGCATTTCACACCTCAGAAAAAACACTTCTGAGGTAGTGTTTCAGAATCCCTCTGTAGACTCGCTAATAAACTTCAAACTGTTTCTTCCAAAAGTGAGTTCCTTTAGTAACATCTTTGAGTGGAAATAGGAGTCTTATATTCCTCCAGTGCCTTGCAAAATGTTTAGGAATTTAATAGCCTAAAGGAGTGTGGTCTCAGGTATGTAAGAAATTGGTCAGTTCTTCTGACAGTTAGTTACTAGTAGCTGGTAGCACATGTAAAATCGGTGATCCCAAAAACTTGTGAGAATTTAGGAACCATACAAAAAGTATAGTCAGGAGTGAATTCTGTGCAGTAGCCAAGTTGTTAAACCACTGATCTGCTTCAGCTACTTGTGGCCTCCTGGTACAGACTGAGAAAGGTGGCATTCTCCCTATTCTCTGGGTGATTGTGTAAAATGCAAAATTGATAGTCCACTATGAAGGAAATTGGCCCGTGCAAAAACATTTGAATTCTTGTCTCAGCATAACTAGGTTTTCTGAACATTTGTTACTGCAGATGCTCAGAGGTATCTGGCTTACACTGCAAGCCTGCTATGTCATTACCAGAGGTTTGTTGGGTTGGAGGTTTTTTTGTGGTTTGGGGAGGTAGGAGAGGGTGTTGATATTTTTTTGCTTGTTTGTTCAGTTTGTTGTTGGAGATCATATTAAAATTTTATAAGGTTTTAACCGGAAACCTTAGAAAATCAGAGCCTCAGAAATGGTCTCACACTTCTTAGTCACTATCTAGTGTTGGAAACCCTGGGTTGGTTGGGTATGGTCAGAGATTTTTTCCTGCATGCTACTATTGGACTACAGCAAATCAAGAGCTAGTATCTGTATTCAACACAAATAAACTTCATTTCTGTAGTCACTGAATTACACTGAGAACGCTGGCTTAAATGTTTTATTCATATTTCAAGTATTAAGCATTTTAAACTATGGAAGAAAAAATGACTTGTCCTAGATCTGAATTCACACACAACTGCAGTGAAACATTTGGGCGCTTGTGAGGGAAGTTTTGCTAGAAGAGCCTGTAACTACTTGGGACTGTTATGTTACATTTCTTTCTTTCAGGTACAGAAAGAAGCTTTGGAACTGCTTAATTCTATGTAAGAAGAAACAAGATAATGGGAATTCAGTGCCTCAGGTTTGAACAGCATAGGAAAAAGGCCCCATATACTACTTTGGTTTACTGAAGCTCTTACTAAAAGTACAGCTCAGACCTCCTGTCTCACTCTCATTTCTATTAAACTCTGAACTGGAAGATCTGTTTCATTATGTGACCCTGTCTTTTCATTTACCTGGGAATGAAGGGGGCTTCATTCACAAGCAGGGTCTGTAGTTAGAAAAGGCTGGGAAAGTGATAGCATGAGTTTTTAATAATGTTTTTTACACTTTGAAACTACAAGTTATTTATGAGGAATAATGAGAAACGTGACTAGCATAAGTTTAAAGAAAGGAGGGACAGAGTCATGACATAATCCTGCAGTTATTTCTACAGTGTTTTCCTGTGAGAAATGGCCTTCAGAAGTAATAGATGCTCCTACAGATTTATCATTAAGGCTGCACCATTTTAATTCCAATACTCTTAAATGCTAGTGTTTGACTTAGCAGAAAGCGTTGTGGTTGAAAATGAAAAATTAAGGAAAAAAGAACATCTAAGTAGGGAACATCTAAGAAAATCCCTTTATGAGTGATATCAGCTTCTGCAGTGAAAAGCTTTCTGATGATTTAGTGGCTGTAAACATTTGCTGGGCACACGCACTTTACCCTAGACTGTCACAACAGGAGGAATATACACCCTATACATTAGAAGGGAAGTACTGTTTGGAAGGATATGGACTTCTATTTGTAGACATAAAACTTTCTTCTTGGTCTTTCTACTTTCTGTTTTCACCAGAAATACAAAGTAACATAAGGTAGGTGTCCAGCCAAACAATACATTCCAATTATCCAAGAGAAAAAAGTGTACCAAATAATGAAAAAATGGTAGGCAATTACATGTGGTATTGTCAGTAGAACAGCCTAGAAAAAATTGACTAGAAATACCTAATGTTTGCTATTAGGAAAGGGTACTGCAGTCTGTAGGAGGAAGATGAAGAAAAGCATACTTAGACTAACAAACCAAGCTGGAGCTAAGTCAGTAGTAAAAATTCAGTTGAGAGAATCTGGGGCTTGAATTAAAGCCTGATGCCACAAAACTACAGTTAAAACAGGATTTTCTCAACTACCATAAAGTAGTAATTATTTTTCCGTTAGTAAAGCATCATAATGAAGTCCTCTATGTCACTGTGTCTCAGGGTGAATAATAGTGTTTGAGAATTTTCTGCATTCATATTCTACAAAAACATCTNTATGTCACGGTGTCTCAGGGTGTTTGAGAATTTTCTGCATTCATATTCTACAAAAACATATGCACAGTAGCTGTGGCAGAGGCACCTTTACTTCTGCTGCTGCACAAAGGAAGAATATCCAGGTACTGAGTAATAGCTGTGGAGTGTGGAGTGAAAAGCAGCTGAGTTGCAGGAAGAAAGGAAACAACAAAACCCATGAACTACACAACAGCTCCTTCAAGTAGTCTTACCTCTGGTTCCTTTGTCTGATCCCCAGCCATTGCTGCCTTCCCTCTTTTTGCTGTCTTACTCAGTCCCCCCAAATATAGGTGAAATAAGGGGAATTCAAGTGGAAAAAGAAAAAATTACAATATAGTCTTACTGAAATTCCCAGAAAATTCAAGTACTGTATACACATGCACACGGGTATATTAATTTTGCTTTCTTTTCTCCAGAGCCATTCTTTCAGTCAGGCCCTTGACACCATTAATTCACAGATCATACACATGGACAGAAAGCTACTGGATTTGGTTTTTTCATGCTTACTAAATCTTACCCCAAGGAAAAACCACTGCAGGTATGAGACAGCTAAAGTTACCAAAACAATAAAACAACTACATTCTTGTGATGTGCTGTCTTTTTTATTTCATTCAGTTACTCACAGATTCACAAAATTCAGCAGTTGGTAGTGGGTCACCAAGTCATTCATTAGTGCAAATTCATTAACTGTGACATTTAGGCCTCCTTGTCTTTTAGGCAAGTGACACACACTCCTGGTGCCTGGACTTTGACCTTCTTGGTTTGTTTTCTTAAACTTCCTCCATTCTAACCAGCATAAGTGATAATTTAAGTGGATTTGCACTTCAAATGAATTTAGTGCTATATAAAAATGGTTTTGCAGAAGATACTTGGTGGTGTATGAAAAACCCTCAAAGTGAAATTTTTGAAGCTCTTACAGAAAAGCTCATGTAAGACAGCAGTCTCTTTGGGCCCACTGCTATGACCAGAGCTCTGTATGGCTACAGCTCCAGTGTAAGCTGTGCATTTTGAATACAAAGCCTTGAGACATTCCAATATGTAGAAAAATAAATTTTTTGGCAGAATTCAGCCGCTGCATTGGAAAGATACGTGAACAGATATAGCTGTTTTTTTCTGCATGTACACTTTTAACAGTGCAATATGATATGTTAACACAAGTGTGTTGAATTGTATTCTAAAATCATTTTCATGTGTATACAAAATTCTGTGTCATTTAAATGCAATGGAATTTACAGGTAATATTTAAAGCATATTACAAATGGTGATTTAAAACATGTTTTTACTCTAAAATAAGGAAGCACAGTTTGCTAAAAGTAGCATTTAATATAATTCAATTCACATTAATAAGGTGTTAAATTTTAGGGTTTTTTAAACACATCTTTGCAGTTCAGCAAATATATGCCAATAAAATGCCAATAAAACTAATTTTAAAATGCTTTCATATTATTGTGCACTTAGGACAAACCTGACCTACATAAAAGGATGACAGGTTTTAGACATACTTCATTCAAGTACATCTAAATTTCTGTAAGAACTTTAGAGAAATGAGAGTATTTAATACTAAATAATATTTTCATCTGTGCAAAGCTTAAATAACTTCCATTTTATTTGAGTTTACTAGAACCAGTATCTGAAACTGAACAAGAACACAGAAAGCAGCAAAATTCACATTACCTTTTGTATACCCTTATAGCTCAGTTTACATTAATATAACTCTACAAAGTTATAAAAAGGACATCACGGATTGAAAAGGAAAACCAAATGAACAAAACAAAACCAATTAAAAAAAAAAAAAAAGCCTGCAAGACACCAGACCAAGAAGAGAATGGGTAGTATTTTCTCTTTTATTATTTTTTCTTTGAAGATTACCTAACATCCTCGTGGTAATAACCCAAGGTACTATGTAAACAAATATCAATGCTGCTCAAATGAATTAAAATACTCTGTTCAGCTCCTGCAGTAAGTCAGAACAGTGGCACCAATTCCTTCCAACATTATATCACATTCATCTCATTGTACATGACTCTTGTGCAAGTAGTAAAGGCTTTATTCATGACCTTGGCTACATCAGTAGAGAGGGATATATCAGCTATTTATGTTTTATAAAAATTAAACTGACAGAAGAACAGATTCTGTCATCTCAAATACCAGCAGCATCTTTCTACATATTTAGGGTATGTTTGGCCTAAGCCTTTAACACCTTTTAGAACAGCCATGCAGTAAAACAAACTTGGAGATGTTTCTTTAGAGAACACTGAGCAGTTTTAAACATTTTTCTGAATGATAAAGCCAAGATAAAGCAAATCCAGGCCCTTTTAAATGGCTGCAACTTTTCATTCACTTAAAGCTCTATAAAACTAGAGCCCATTAGTATATATATTTATATTTTTATATATATATATTTTAAATAAGTCTCTTGTCTGCTTTCAAAATTTATGGAGGGGTTTTTCTGGTCTTTTGAAAGGGCAATAAATAAAAGTAGAAAAGGCTGAACTGTTTTGCATATATTTGTGGAAGAACGGAGAACAATTAAACTTTTAGAGTTCCAGAAAGATCACTGTACAGAACAAAAAGCTTATATACAATTAAGTGTGCAATTTTAGTTGGCTGGGCCTTTTATTATGCAAAATATCCTTTTTGACTAGAAGCCACTTCTACTCTTGTCCAAATCCCTCCGTTTCTTCAATGGCAAAGAGCAACTTCTCTTTTAGTTGTTCATAGCTTTTATATGGTGGCAAATCCAAACGATTGAAACTGAGCAGGAAAAAAACAGAATTTTGTTAAGTTTATCTAAATCCCATGTAGAACTCTACAGAACTCTATTGTTATAGTAGAAGTTATAAATATTCTGATCTAACAATTAGGAAAAAAGAAAGCAATCAGCACAATCTCACTTCCTTGGCATTTCTACAGGAAGTAAAAGTTTCAGAGGAATATTTTAAGAAACAAAGGACTGTTACCAGATAGAAAACCAGAGTGGTGAAAGACTAAAGACTGTCCAAGATACAGGGAACTATAATACTTTAAAAAAAAAAAAACATACAAAAACATGATACTTAAAATAATAATTACTTATCATAGTAATACATAGAAAAGTAAATTTTCAGCATGAAGTTTAACATAATCCTAGTTTGATGCATCTCAAAATTTCAACAACATGAAAAACATTTCAACAGCATGAAAAAGCTGAACTTTTCTCCTTCCTACACATGCCTGGATATAGGTGGGTGTTTTTTCCCTCTAAACTTTGCCCTAAAAGGCTTCTGCCAAAACATTTCATGTCTTCCCCAAAATTATCCTAGACAAGATATGTTTAACTCTTGCAAACATCACTCAAATCAAAATCCAGTGGAGAAAATGTAAAATGGAGGATACCCTTAAGTAGTTTAAAAAGTATGATGAATATTATTGTCACAGGTTGCCAAAGGAAAGTGTGTCCCTTTTGCAGAGTTTATATAAAAACTGATCTGGTACCTGATGCACCAGTTCAGTATGAACAGGAATGCCAAGCCAATAATGGCCCATCTGAAGTCTGGTGGGAAAAAGTATCAGCATTCTTGGCTAAGCATCTTTGTTTTGAAGGTTTGCTGTCATTTCTTTCATGCTACTTCTTTCTCTTGACTATACATTTTATCTTTTATAATGGTACTGCATAGTAAGTGCATTTAATAACTATGTGCCTACTACTAACATGACTTGTTCAGTTATTTAATATTCTCTAAAAGAATTAGGAAAACACCTTTCAGTTCTACACAGAGATCTTCTCATACTTTTGATAGATCTGACACTGACAAACTGTTTAGCGCAGTTGCAAAATTTAAGAAGAGGGCAACTAGGAAAGTTTTCAATACTGGCATGTCAAGGCAATGAAATGAAGCTGAAGATGGAGATAAAGAATTGATCCAAATTAGATTTCATTTGATTCGGCCAATGCAAGCCTGGAAGAGATAAACCACTAAAGGTACAGGAAGTTTATACACAACTACTCACCAAGTGTGACTTCTTGGTAACCAGGTTTCCTTACCAACTTTTTCAATGCAGAATTTCTGAGGACCATTACTTCCTAGAAAAGAGGATTTTGAAGAGTGTAATCTGCTCCTTTTAAGTAGCATACATGATATATACATAAGACACAACTCAGACACAGCAGAGTTCATAGTTACATGAACATGCTTCTCACAGAAACAAACTAATTTCCAAATAGTTTATAAACAAATTCATGGGATTTATGATATAAAAAGCCCTTCTAGATCCAAGGTGATGAACATGGAGTTCCTCTTATCTGTAGGCTTGCAGCATGGTTCATTTGCAAATGAAACAGTGAAAATATAAAAACAGTTCTTTTTACATCTTTTACTTACCCATAAGTTCAGCAAATCCACCCAGTGGTAATCTGCAAGTGCCAGTGACAAACTGCAGAAGTCGCATGCGAACCTCGTTGTCTGTTTCTTTTACAAACTAGGCACAGAAATTCAAATTACTTAATAAAAAGCTTTAACACAGCAGGACAAAAATAAAAATCCCATGAGATGGTTGAAAAAGTATAATTCCATTTAAAAAAAACCTGCTTGTCTGGTACCAGTTTGCATTTCTTTACTTTAGCAGAATTGGGTGGAGGGAAGAGTGATTTCAGATTGTCTGTACTGTCAGCCATCATATTGTGAAGGCTGGGAACAGCAAGAAGACTCCTTACCTACTTTATTCTACACTAAATTATAAATCATGCCAATACTTTGTATGAATACTACTGCCATTGTTATTAAACACAGCACTAGCCTAGCCACAGACTCTGGGTATTTCAAAGCTAAGAAAAACTTGCATATAAATGTTGATGATTAAACTTGTGGCATAGATTCTTTCAGTACCAAGCGCCTTAAAAAGATATATCATCAGATTTTACAAAACAAATAAGATAGGAAATAACTGATTTGCACCACTTGCCCAGAGAAACTTAGTCAAAAGCACCTATAAAATGGTGATTTTTCCAAAAGATAGGAAAGTCTGACTTCTCTGTAGGAAAATTTATAGAAATAGTGAGCCTGAATAATATTTGAGGGCTTTCCTTAGCCAACTTCATTAAAATGTGAGTGAAGATTAGTCAGTGCTAGATTAGAACAGTTAATATGACAAATAATCATAAGTACCAAGTGACATTTTTAGATCACAGAATCAGAATGGTTTGGGTTGAAAGAGACCTTAAAGATCATGTAGTTTCAGCCCACCTGCCACAGCAGGCACACTTCCCACTACACCAGGTTGCTCAGAGCTCCATGCAGCCTGGCCTTGAACACCTCCAGGGATGGGGCATCCACAGCTCCCCTGAACAATCTAGTCCAGTGCCTCACCACCCTCCCAGCAAAGAACTTCCTCCTAATATATAATACCCTCTTTTTGAATCCCTTTCCCCTTGTCCTGTCATTACATGCTCTTGTAAAAAGTCCCTCTCCATCCTTCTTGCTCCCTTCAGGTACTGGAAAGTGAAGATATGCAGGTGTACTACATGTAAGAACATTTAGAAGGTAGATCACAAAGAATAAAATAAACCTCACTGAATAATTAGTAAGGAGAAGATACAGAAGAAAATATTCATAAGCCAGCATCCAAATATAATGCGTGTATCTATCTGCCATTTCTCATCCTAAAGTATCCTCCCTAATGACCAGTAATCCTCCTTTCCTTCTCTGAAGAGAAAAAAAGAAAGGAAGATGTAAGAACCTTCATTTGGACAGCTCTCCACTCTACAAGTCATTTGTGCTACAGATCAAAACAAAACCTACAGAGGTCAGAAATGTAACTGATTAACATACCTGCCAGAACCATATGATCTGCTTGCTATTCCTCGTGTAATGACGATAAACAGTGTTCCTCTGCCAGTCTGCTAAATCAACTTCTTGCATACCACAGAGCATAACCTAGAAAAGAGAATGATTTCTTCACATTAAACACAAAAAATAAGAGTATTTTCTATTTTGTAAGAGACATGGTAACAAAATGGAAAGATTCTGCTCTGAAAAAAGGACTGGTAATTTTTTCATTTTACTACACAATTAGGTTTTCCTTTATCCTAAGTTTACGGAGCTACTCCAAAATTGTGTATGTATTTAAGTGGTCTGAAAAACTGAATACCAGAAACTTGGTATCTTCCAACTAATAGCTCAATAATAATTAAGATGCTACCTTTCCCATAAGAGGAATTTTTACATTAAGGAGGGGATTACCCATTCCATTAAATCTTCATCTCATATTCCAAAATGATGATGATTACATTGCTGCTACTGCTACTACTAATAAAGATAAAACATACTGAAAACTATAAGTCTGGAAAGTATTCATTACAAGAGGCAATGAAAGCTTAAAGTTCTAAAGCCAAAGCCTTCTACAACACTGAACACTCAAAGTCTTTTCTTAGAAAAATATCCCCCCTATTTAACTTAAGAAGGTTTCAGAAAACTGCTCAGTATATACAGGGAAAGTTGTCAAGTCACACAGAAATAAATGAGCACAGCACTACAGAGCCTTTTGTCCCTACTCCAAATCACAACCCCAAAAGTGAACACAGGCAGGTTGATTTTGAAGTAAACATGGAGCATGCAAGCAATCCCTATTATCAGCCCTTGGGTTGCATACTGAGGATCTGCAAAGTTCCTTTTCATGCCTTGTTGGTTCCTCCAATTTTCTGTCCTTAAATATAAGAACCCTAGAACCTATCTAAGATTGTGTATGTCACACTAAGCAATCACTGTACACTACAATCAACATCTGTGTGATCTGTTACATGGTAATTCTACCCACCTACCACAGAGGGAAAAGTCTGTGACTCGTAGATCCATCGGTGATCTCATATACTTTCACAGAAACTTTCAAAAATACATTTTAATGCTGAACACCACAAAACACTGATTCAATTTTCATCATGATTTAATCCCACTGCTCCTAATAAATTCTCCATGTTCCAGAAGCTATCAAATGCAGCATGCAGAGATGAGAAATTCAAGCTGACCTATCCATTTAATCTCTCCATATTCTCCATAATCTCTCCATATTTACCTTTGCAAAAGGTAAAAATGCTGAATAAAAAACCTCACCTCCAATTCCTTTTCATCAAAATAATGTAGCCATTGTAGAGGAACTACTTCATTAAAACCATCAAGAAAAGCTTTGGTTTGTTCTCTAACTCCCCGAGAAAATCGCCACTCTGCCATTAGCCTGGGATAAAACAAAATCAAACATGAATTAAACATCAATTAGCATTCAACATTAAGAAGTTCAAACACAGGATTGTGTATGTGTTCCCATCAGGTAAGAATCACTCAAGCTTCTCTTCTTACACTGTTCAATTCCATTAAAAATAAGGAACCTGCATTATCACAAATCTTCAAATTTAGATAATAGTAAAATAACAAGATGTAACTTAGATTACCATTCCAGTTAGAAAGAAATATTGTTATTAAACTTAATTTATCTATATACTATAGAAACTATTTCTCTGAGAAACTGAAGACCACTAATTTAAATGGAAACCTCATGTGCAGCACTGGACATACACTATCACAGAAAAAGATCTGTGTACACATGCTTTTGACATCACTGAATAGACAGATCAGAAACAGAGGTTCAAGTAAAGAGGGGCAGTGATAAAATTAGGAAATAAATGGAAAATAGTAGCAGAGTTTAAGAAAAACAGTTGAAATCACAGCATGTTACACACCATTCTGAATTTCAGTTTCCACATTTATAACAAAGTTCTAAACAATTTTAGAATCTTCTGTCAAACAGATACCTTCCCTCTACCTGGATTTGTTACCTGAAGTTACTGAAAATAGGCTTTGCTCATTTCAGTTTCACCTGTTCTCTCACTGTACATATAAGAAGTGTGACAGGTCAGCTTCTCTCCACATGGTGTCCTTCTGTACCAAGCAATTGTGCATCAAGATAACAACATGTACCAAGACACCATTTCAATAACAATCACAAGAATTACATAGCAACATGGGAAGAAAAAGTCAAAACAAAACCAAATCAACAAAAACCACCATGTCAAAAACTACTAGAGCAACAGGACAAACATGGAACACCTTTTTCTGCATCTACAGCTTCCTACCCAATATATTCTTCTTTGTTCTCCTCAGTTACCAAGATATTTGAACCCCCTGATTTCAGTTCATGTGAGGTTACTTTTCCTAAGAGCTCCATATCCACACAGAAGTACATTTCCAAGTTACACTCCTCAATGTTATTATCCCTGGATGAAAAGAAAAAAATATATTGCAATGAATTCTATGTAAACAAAAATACCCATAAAATATCAAGGACACACAAATAAAATAAACTACAAACCTTATCCAAATTAGGGAGTTGTAAAATTCAGTATCAATAGATTCCAGGTCTTTAATAGTAAGCTTTTTGCTCAGCATTCGTTTGTAGAAAGGCAGAGAAAAACCAGTGTCAATAAATTTCCCATGAAACAATGCCTGTTGAACAGAAAAAATATGTTTAGTTTTTATTGAACTACTGAATTATTGAAGTGTTTTTGGACTTGAAATCTTTTTGTTTCTTTCTCCTTCAAATAATAGAAAGCATCAAATAGCAGTATTAGCTTTATACAGCCAAATTTATAAAGAACAAACATTAAATTAAATTGGAAGAAAAAAAAATGGGACAAAATTTATCCAAGCATATGTTATTACAATTTAGAAATTCTTTGATTTAAAAAAAATTCTCATAAAAGGACTTCATCTTTTCTTCCCTTGATTATGTGAACAGGCATAATTGCCAAGTGTTATTTTATCCTACTTGATCAGAATATTTGATCCTACTTGAGTATTACTGCCATTTTTTACTACACACATACATCCAGCAACATCATCCTTTACAGAATGCTACTGCAGTTTGTAAGAGCTTTGGGAATCACATTTTTTCCTAGGTGAGTAACAGAAATGAGGAGTTAAGTTCTCCACTAAACCAAAAAAAAAAAATATCAAACCCAAAACATGGTCACACTTGTGTCACCACACATACACACAGGGTGTAAGCTGATTTTTAGTGCTGAAGCACAGCATTACACACACGTTTAACCCCTACACTGACTCAGTGCATCTGAGAGCTCAGGGAGCACAACCATAACCATGAAAACCCTTTCTTCCCCTCAGCTTTATCAAATACACTTTCTTCATTAAAACAGCTCTTAAAAAAAAAAAAANAACATGGTCACACTTGTGTCACCACACATACACACAGGGTGTAAGCTGATTTTTAGTGCTGAAGCACAGCATTACACACACAATGTTTAACCCCTACACTGACTCAGTGCATCTGAGAGCTCAGGGAGCACAACCATAACCATGAAAACCCTTTCTTCCCCTCAGCTTTATCAAATACACTTTCTTCATTAAAACAGCTCTTAAAAAAAAAAAAAATCCTAAACACAGTCCATGCATGGCATTCATTGCTTCTCTTTCCTCTCAGCTAAAATTCTGTGAGCAGAAGAGCCCATTCCCTCTAGGCTCCATCTTTTTTCCACACCTAATTTTTCCCTTTTAGGCTTAGTCTAGCATGCATTCTCTTCTGCTTAAGGAGTCCTTGAAGAGGTTCTCTTAAAGGGATTCTCTTAGAAGTCTTAATTTATTTACTTGTTTATTTATACACCTACTTACTTTAAATCTAGTCTATTCTCATGGGAGGGTTATCTAGTATAAATTCCACGTCAAGTGCAGTATCTGGGCATATAATTTTCTGCTTTTGCAAAATTAAGCTCTTAAAATTACCTTATTTTATGTGTATGATAATCTTACAGAAAATATAAAAGTTGTCCCAGGCAACTTCATTTAACAGGTATTTATTACAAAGTAAGATGTGTGTTATTTATGTTTAATCCTGTTTCAGTTGAAAACAACTGTGGCTACTTCAGTACTGAAAACTAAAAATCTCACTACTATTTTGGAACTATAAGAAGAACAGAAACTGCAGCTTCATTTCCCAGTTGATTTATTACTGAGCTATCTTAGGCCACTAGAGGGTATCCCAGGAAACACTGCAGAAAGTTCCATCTACTATAAACTATGGATACACTCAGACCTTGCAACAGACCACACCAGGCAGCATTATATACTCCACTTCGAGAATTTAAAATATAAACACATAAATCCTTCAGGAAATAAAAGTTTGTCTTTTAATTACATTAATTATTTTATTAAGTTCTCTACTATGATCTGTATTATGAAATAGCTTTCCTAAAGTTAACATTTCTTATACACAAGATCAAAAATCACAAACTAAAAGAAACACTGGCTCAAGCACCTAACTGGCTTTATCACACCTTTCTGTTAAGTGGCCCTGTAGCTTGTTGAGGACTCTAAAATAAAGAAAAAAGGTGATAGCCTATTGAAAGGGTTAACCCAACTATGTAAATCTTCATGACAGCACAAAAATTGTGGGCTCAGCCATATAATGCTTGAAATCAGAGATGTTATTGTCATAACTGCATACATTTCTTAAGAAACATCTGAAAGAAAAGCAGAACTAAGAAACCACCCAAACCTAATTTGTTTTAAGTCTGAAAGTATTTTTTCATTTATCTTTGTGTTATAAACTCGGCTTGTATTTATTCTAATTTTGTACAAAAAGCCTGAACAACACAAGGCAATAATCTCTTCATTATGAAAATGCACTTGGATCTACTCTTTTTGGTTTCACTATTCACCAAGTCGAGGACTACCTGTAGACATGATGATTATGTGGAAAGATGACTGTATCACTACATGGAAGGAAAGAAATGTGACAGAACAGGAGTCACTACAGAAGACTGACTCAGTGATACCGAAGAAATGATACAACATGCCTGATCAGCTCATAGTCTAAGAGAAATCAGATGGCAGAGAATCAGCTCCCTGATAGCTGCTGGTCTCCTCAGTATCTGAATTTATATATCCAAATATATACATTTAACTTAAGGCCCAGTGTACTCCACAGAATAGACTAACTCATTTTTTCAAATATACTAAGGTATACCAAGTCCAACTGAGGAGCCTTTTTCACAAAATATTTGTCACATTTTTCAGAGCATCAGTATTCAGACACTCAAACAAACAGCAGTTTGCATGAAGTACACACATCCAATTGATGAAAATAAAATATTATCTCGAATGTCATATTAACTTTGATCACTCTCCCAGGAAACATGAGTGTGCAAGAGACTTAACTCTCAGGGAATTGGCTCAATAAAGTTATATGCCTTATATCTTCCATTTCTATGAGATTAATATAACCTTTAATAACTGTACAAACAAATACTGTTCAGGAGTAAATGTATAGCTACAGCAAATATAAAACCTTAAAAATCTAACCTACCATGGCAATAAAGCGCCCAATGAAACAGAAATATGAAAGATGGTCAGGATTGATTGTTGATGCTGGATTTATCTGCAGGCAATAGTTGCTCTTGCCAGCATATTCAAATAGGCAGTACATAGGGTTCAGTACTTCATGGGAAAGCAAGAAAAACCATTCTCTAAGGAAAAAAAACATGTATAGACATAAAAACCATCAAATACAGATGTTTATCACCAATCCCCTTAGGTAACTAGTAAAATGGTCAAAATATATGCAAACTTTGAAAAATAATATAAACAGTGTTGTATTAGAATCACAGAATAATATATGATATTATATAATTCTTAAATATACAAAATTAATTATCAAACCAAATAATGTTAGAAAACATGGCTTTCAAAGTTTAGAAATTATAGTTAAGATTTTCACCTTGAATACACCCTCACAGCACAGGCTTTAGCTGCCTATCAATAACATTTTTTTCTAACACAGTCCTTGCCTCAACCAGTACACAGCATTTACCCTCCTCATGCCTACTTTACTGTCTACAACTCACATTTTTACCCAAAAAAATCACATATTATTCCATACTTATTATAAAGAACTAAGATAAAACAAAACAAAACAAATTAAAACCTCAGCACACCTTATTTGCTTTTCTAGTCTGACAGCAAAACACTCACTGAGTTAGAGTAGTTTAACAAATTACCATGCATTGGTTAAGCATACATGACGCAACAGTGTAAAAGTATCTTTTTGCTGAGGTTAAATGAATACATGCTTTTCACCACTTTAATTTTTTTTCAACTCAGCTGATCTGAAATAATAGCAGAATCTGGTATTTCCATGTTCAGATAGGTGAATTTGATAATATTTCTTGCTTTATAGTACTTGCATATAGTATTTGCAGAGATCTCAGAACAATCATACACACTCAGGAGCTTTTGTATCGGGCACTAAATGTTTAGTACTACACAACCAGGCTTAGTGATAACCCATAAAAACAGCTGAAAGTCTGTTCTATAATAATTGTAGGGACTTAATTCCATTCTGACTACCTTTCAGCTGTCACGGTTAAGAGGCATCTCTTCTATCCCTGTGTTTACTGAAGATAAAGGAACAGAAATGAGGTTTGCTGGCATGTTTCTCCTAACAGTGCCATGAAACTCAAGTCATGGATCATGATTCACTATGGATACGCTTCCAACCCAAAAGCCAAGTAGAAAGAGTAAACAGAGGAAGGCAGCCAGGATCCAACAACCCTAACGGGGCTCCATGTATCTTCCAGTAAGCACAAGAATGTTGTACAGCATTCTAGGCAAGTTTCATACTGAGACAATTACATTAACTACACAGAAGCAACAAATGTAATAGGCATTTAAATTAGAACAAGTCAGATAACAAGGGAGGAATAAACTAAATCAGTCATTAACAAAAAATTGCAGAAGCAATGAATTTTTCACATCAATGGCTAAAACTTGCCACAGGAAATAAAGTCAGACTGGTCCTGCTAGATGCAAGGTAAAAATCTGACAGGAACATTGAGTTTAGTCTCATTGAGACAGTTGATCTATATTTGTATTAATGCAGTATCTCATTAGTCAGTACATGAACATTTATTTAGTGTCACTTAAGAATTCTCAGCTCAAGTTACAATGAGATCCTGGCTGGTTCTCAGTTTCACATACAAAATCTTGGGCAAGACTTAAGTAACTATGAAACTACACTACTTATTATTTATTTATTTATTCTCCTACTTTCTTTGATTAACACACTTCAGTTTAATTATTCTAACATCTTTTCTATGGAAAAATCTATGAACTGTCCTGGTTCCCATTCTAAACCTGTGGTCCTCACAATAGGGACACCAACCAAACAAAACCCATGCAAAGCAAAGCTTGACTATCCCTGCAATCCTTCCCCAAAGGTCTATGTGATACTGTAATCAGAAGAAAAACACCACATACCCAAAGAAGCTCAACCTTCAGAGGCAAGCTTCCTTATTTATAAATACTACACATTTTCACTGAATTCAGTTTTAATGTAGGAAACTACATAAAACCAGACCAAAACCAAACCAGATCATCTCTACATTAAAAAAAAAACAAACAACAAAATAAAGCAAAACCAAAACTACCTAACAAGAAAAATTCTATCACCTATAACCTCTTCCAATTCCCTCGATATATAGTACAGAATTTCTTTTCCCAGCAATAACATTTCATTCAAGTAACTGGCAGCAGTTGTCAGTGGTTGTGTTCTCTGTGGTCAATAAATGAAATCTTGTCTATGGCTTCCCTGTTAGCAGATTTTTCCCCTCTGAGTTCCACTTCAGATTCTAGAAAAACAGGTAGTCCAGCTGTTTCACATTCCAGTGGAGCCAGCATAGTCTGTCTGTTGTTCCTTCCTGCCTGTACTACTCTTCTTTCATTTATTTCCTTTCTGTTCTTATCAGCCCCAATCTGGTACTCGCTTGCCATTTTTCCAAATAGGCAGAACACTTTGTTTTCCCACAGCCCTCACTTACAGGAAAATTGAACTTTCTGATAGGAAGTTTCTAAATAACTCAGTATAAAGCAATTAATTTAATTCCAATTTAAACATCACTCTTTGTCAAAGAACTGAACCACTGAGACCACAGTTTTACCAATGTGAAGTTATAACCTGTGACAAAAGCCAGTGCTGCCAGTTCCACCTCCTTAAAACATTTAGGGGGCTAAGAAAATACCTAAGGTCAGACTGCAAGAGAAGTCAAAGCTAGAGTGCTAGTAAAAAAAAATGCAAAACAAAACTACTTAAGATTATTTATTTTACCTTGCCAAGCCACCATAATCCAATCCTTCTTCTCCTCTAAATATAACATATAATCTTCTCCTCAAATCATAGGGTTTTAATGCCATAATCTATTAAAAAAATTAATAAGTTATAAATTATTTATTGTCACTTCATCACACATTCAGATTTAATTTATGTTCATACAGAAATTGTATATATGTCAAATCTTACAGAAATTTGGAAAGCAAGTAGATCATCTCATGGAACAAGCAATCAATGAACTACATACAAAAATACCAGCTTGGACTTAAAATTCTTGAGCAGCAGACTGCTAGCAAGTAGAA